>NQII01007056.1:46867-108594 GCA_002778355.1 Clitarchus hookeri | reverse complement strand
GTTCCCAGCCGTTGCAGAATTACGTTTTGTTGTTATTCCACAGGACCCGTACAATTTACCGGGACAAAAAGTATCCTATGTCCTATTGCAAGACCTAAAGTACCTACATATCACGTTTCATCAAAATACGTTCAGCCGTTATGGAGCTGAGTGGTAAAAAAGATACACACAGACTTTAGCATTTTTAATATTAGTAGTATTATAGAATGAAATCACGAGGAAAGTGAGAATAAGTTCTGCAAAACAATATGCGACCTACAACAAAGAAATCAATGATTTGCATTCTTACTGATGACACGTCCTCGTGCGTTACACAATTTTGTTTTTTAAATATCATGCCAACATATTGTAATACATAGTTTGATCTGTATGTAAATGTGTTCTGTTCTGAGTTGTTCTGTGCCGTTGCTAATTATAATATGCACATTTACCTTCCATNGATCTGTATGTAAATGTGTTCTGTTCTGAGTTGTTCTGTGCCGTTGCTAATTATAATATGCACATTTACCTTCCATGCATAATTATGATAACTATGTTGCGTAAAGAAGTAATTTAATAAAAATTACATGTCATTGGCTACCTGCAAATATGTTAAACATTTTTTAAACATTTTTTGGAAGTTTTTCTAAGTTGAATAATCCTTGGAAATTGACAACTGAATATCGCTCTTTGAGTTTATTTATAAATATTGGTAAACTAAGTTAAGCATTTCTGTTTCATTGTCAAGATTATTTAAATTTTACATTTATGAATCTCCGAAGAGCAAATGTTTTATGATTGTCTCATTATTGATAGAATACAAATGTTGACTGAAGTAGTTAATTGTACGTATTAAAAATTTAATTTTACTTAACGTTACATGATGTAATGATATCACCTGGCTAGAACTCAAAGAGATAAGATTAGTTGTAGCTCCTGAGATGTAGGGATGATGTATAAAATAGAAGGAATATTTCGCTCATTATTTTACTGTGTTCCAATTGGTACCTTTTGTAAAAATAGACCTTGAAACGCTTTTAATTTTGTCTAAAAATATAGATGATGTAATTAGATTTTTTATGTTTGGTGTTTTTAGTATTCTAAGATTACCAATTACCAATTAAAAATACGAAATTTTGCAATATTATTATTACTATTTAAAATTTCTAATGCAAAAATATCTGACGTCATTGTAATAAAAATGCCTATACAGTTTGGAATAAATATTTCATACATAAGTCGCTGAAATATGCACAAATGTACTCAGGAAAATAAACATAATTACTGCTAAGCAATTATTTTTGGCATGAATTTAGAAAAAAAATTTTTACGTACAAAGTAAAAATGGTTTGGCAGTTTATAAATAAATTAATTTTATTTAAGGTACAACTGGTTTCTCATTTCAAATCACTATTTCACATTTATAATGTATTAGCGTAGTCCTACTGTGCAATAAACAACAGCAGTGCGCTCTATGCGTCTTATTTCAACGTCGTGGAGTTGCGACTGAGACTTTACAAAACGCAAACTGCAAATTACAGAAGAAATTCAAACAATTTGAAACACTACCTAAATCTCTCAGTGGCCTGGTTACTGATGGCACTATCTGAAAATGTCACTTTGCCGCAATTACGTCGGATCATGGCTATAAAGTCGGTTTACGGCAAATGAGTTTTCCATCCGCAGTACACGCGGGAATGTGAAAATGTAATAAAAACTAAATAAAATATTTTGTGCTCATTATCGTACGCGTCTTTCTATCTTTTTCTTCAATATGAGAAATTAATTATACATCATAGTTTAACTACTTGTTTATGAATGACAAACACTTATGCCTTACCTAAAGTTCCAACCCAAGACGCTCCGTGTGGAAAGCCTGCGTAACCAATTGCATGTCTCATGCCAGAATGAAGTAAGAAGGCAGGGTTGAAAATTTCGTCGATAGCGAGTTTATTGGATATGAAACATATTCAATCAGAAATTCGACAGACCATGGAAAACCGAAATCAGGATGGCCGGGTCAGGAATCAACCCCAAGCCCACCCGGGTGCAAGTCCGTAAGTCTATAACTGCGCCAAGTCACTGGGTCCGGTGTAAGTAGACAAGGCGGGATTCATAATGTGACTTGGGGCAGTCATTCTGTTTGGGTGACATGCGGCCTGATCCTCCATCCAGTCACCACTTTCACAACGAGGCAAAGGTCATGCCGCAGAGTACAACTGACAAGAGCGTGTGGGTGTCGCTCCGATTCACTTTCACACTTTCTCCGACACTGTAAAAAAAAATACGTGCAAAGATCTACGCACAACAAAGAAAATAATTTCTTTGTGGCTTTTTTGTTTACAGTGACAGAAAGGAGTCTTGCTTTAATTCACAGGGAAGGTGAAAGTAACTTAAGTTTGTTGTTGCGAATTTTTTCTGTATACAGGTTCGTATAATGGCAATATTACCTTTTTTTATAGCAAAGAAAAACATTTATTTGAGTTTGTTTTATTTACAGTAAATAAATGGAGCTGTACACCAAGTAAAGTATTAAGAAATATTAAAACCTATTTTTAGTAGATTGAAGTTTTTAGTATGTAACGAATCTTACTAAATGTCCCGTTGCCAAATAACTAATTCTTTAGATAATCAACATAATGGCGTATCTTCGAAACACAACACCTGACTTTGCCAGAAAGAACACTGCTGAACTATTGTAGCGACAATGCAAGATTATATTTACCATTAATATTCACATCGAACAAATATTTTGTTTGTCGAAAACCTTCATCGCGGTGGTTCATATTTAATTACACGTTTTTTTTAGACAACAAATCATGTGTAGCTGCTAAGAGAGTATTTTTGTAGTGCATTATAAGTTTTTTTTATATTTTAAACATTTACTTTTTACGGTTGTTCATAAATGACAGAATACAATCATTTATAGGAAATTCGAGAAGAATATAGGGCCTATTGATTGTGGACTTCCTTAGATGTAGACTTATAAAGGAAAACCTGTNATAGGAAATTCGAGAAGAATATAGGGCCTATTGATTGTGGACTTCCTTAGATGTAGACTTATAAAGGAAAACCTGTGTTTTTTTTCGTATAAATTTTTAAATTGCATTTTTAAAAGTTTATTTAGTTTATTATTTTTTCCAATCAGGAATTCGTCAACAAGCGTAGACGTCAACATTGCCGATATCCTAAATATACTAACAATTATATTTTGATTAAGAAACAAAGACAATTTCTTTGAAACATTACATTTGGTACTGTTGAGAAATACTTATCTTAACATGTACATATAGAGGATAGCTAAGAAAAGGAAATTTTAATATCCACCATTTCATGCACTAAATTTTAATAGATTTCTAACTATTTTTCATAATTCACTACCAACATGACCGTCCACACAAGTGTGTTCACGTTGAAATACGCGTATGCACTTGCAGCTAGGGTTATTTTATTTGATGTGCTAATTACAAGAATGTTCAGTAACCTGTAAGTTAAAGTCACGAAACAAGTTGTCAATTTTACTTATTAATCCCCCCTTGGCACTTACGTAGCCAGGGCCATTTTCACGAGGTTGGAAGGGAAGAGGTATTACGACAGATTAACCCTCAAAATTGAATCTCAACTTACTCACAAAAAATATATATATGTTTCGAGCTGGGACTGTTTTTGAAGCGTTAATTTTGTCCTATATAATTGTGGTGACCCGTAAAAATCTCAGTGACTGCATGACTTCGGATATGGAGTGTCCCGTACGTCTGGCCTCAACGATCTGGCAATGATTAAATTAAACAATATCTTGTTTCTTCCCCATTTTGTACACGGGTTTTGGTTACTCCGACGGCCAGATAAATATCTGTCGACATCTCAGTTATACAAGGCTGGACACTATTCCATTCGATTGCAATCTTAGTTAACAAATACGCACATTCAGTACTGTAATTTATAAATAAATAATTAGTTTATTAATTAATTGTGTTCTTAATTATCTTTATACATAAACAATGACCATATTGAACTAAAGTGAGTGAAGAAAGTGGCCTCTTAACATCGAGGTCTTGAGAGCCGATGAGGGTGAAGCGAGGTGAGTATGGAGCAGTGCCGGAATGAAAGGACGGGGGAAACGGGAGATTACCGAAAAAAAACCCCGCCGACCAGCTGCATCGTTCACCACGANGCCGGAATGAAAGGACGGGGGAAACGGGAGATTACCGAAAAAAAACCCCGCCGACCAGCTGCATCGTTCACCACGATTCCCACATGCGAAATTCCGGGAGTGGCCCCGGCGGGAATCGAACCCAATTTGCCCAGGTGGGAGGCAAGTAGTCTACCCACTACACCACCGCGGTCCCTATTGAACTAAACATCAAATAACTTGACTCAATTTTTTTTAGAGCAAGTACTGTTCTACAAAAATTGTTGAAATTGACAAGAAAATAGATAGTCCAAAATTAACGATCAAGAAACATAATAGTGCATTCGACTTATATTTATACCACATTCCCATAACTACAAAAATTAAATTTCACGAGGAAACAAGATTACCTGCTTAATTTGTATCTACGGCTTTGACGGAGAGAGGTCAGGTAATGGCGTCGTGGAAAGACAGTAACCTAGCAGTGGTGGAATGTAAACTGGTATAAAAAGAGACAGGAACCTAAAGAGAAAGCCTGATCCGCCTCTGGTTTGTCAGACAGGTGGTCGGGACGAAGAAAATTACTTCAAATCACTTAAATTTTACTACAAACTTGTTTAAAGCGCTCCAAACTATGCCATTGATTGATTTACACGGAGCTACACAGCTCTGAGTACCGATTCCCAGTGCAGTCTCAGTGATTTGCCAGTTGGCACCAATCTATTAAAAGAATGTCTAAAGGACGGCTTTACTCTGATTGTAATAACTATTTTGCTGGCAACTGGAATTGAATTTTTCTACAGTTATCCTGCAAGTTTAAAATCCAGATTATTCCCACGTGTACGTAATTTGCCTTACTTTAAGAAGCACATATCAACCTGTTGAAGACTGGCTCAATAACCAATAGGAGGTTAGAATTCGAAGTTTCAGAGATTTTGATTACTTTTTACTATAAAAACAATGTATGTTTTTGGCAACCGTTGCACTGTAAGGCAACGTTATATTTCTTCGTAAGTTTGTTTCCATTTTTTTTAATTTCTATTTTATAGCTCAGTGTGTAAGGGCAACTCGTAACTGATTGCAATTCCTCAAGTGCTTTTTTCGGTCCAAAAATTTAAATCCCCGAACTCATTTACAGATAGTGCTATGGTCTTTTGCAGTTTCTATGGCAGGGCGCAACATGAAACCAAATCATCGCTCTCTTTTCACTTCGAAAGATCAGTTAATACAAAATGATGCATCCTTCTTAACACATTCCTTCGAAGACACCAACACTTACTTATAACTACTTATATTTTAACGTCGTTGATATTAAATTAGGTTAAATTTTTCTGTTTGAATAATATTGCCCGTTTGAGATAGTTTCGTTAATTTTTACTGTTCTAACGTATCTTTAATCTAATCGATCCTTCGAGGTCATGTGCTCTTGAAGTGCTCTTATGAATGGCAATGAACACTAACACGCCCAATGTGCAAAAATGTCGTTATTTACCGTGTCAATTATATAATTCATGCACGTTTTACTTATAGTGTACGAAATATTTAGTCAAAGCCGGGATCAACAGGGCACAAATATTACATGTCTGCCAAAAAAATAACCACAGATATCAACTTTGGCCTTAGATATTGTGCTAAAGTTTCTTATTAATTTTGTTTGAAACTAGAATTAAAACGTTTATATAGGCAAAACTTGTTCAGGATTCGCAAGATACGTAACTTTTCAGTATTTAAACATGTGCGCGAGATTGTAACTACCTTAAACGGATCATTTTTCAAACAAATAAAACTATAAAAACGGCTGGCGCTTATAGCATTTTAGAATGCAGAAATTCAAGCCAATTTTTTTTTTAATTAGGACTCTTTAGCCACACCGCGTCTCTATTTTGACATCTGTAGAACATTTATCCCGTGGCAACGTTTAAACAAAACCGAATGCTGCAAGGCTCATCGCTAAAAGGGGCTAGTCTCATTACAAGCGCTAATGTTATGTTTACGAGACGGTCTGTAGTTTTCAAGCCATCCATCGTCTTCCAGTAGGCTTCCAGTAGGGGAGCAGGTTAGGTTCAATATCGACCAGCTCCCTCATTCCACTTGGACCGTGGCAGATTTAATATTTACCCAATTTTGCGTGCCAAACGCTTCCTACATATAACTCCCATGCCTTTCACAGCTCCGCACATTTCTTACTCCATATTTTATTAATTCTTTTCATAGCACATCCTTGGAGTCAAAACACTACACCTACGTATTTAACTGCACAGAACACTACAGCGCAAAACACCTTTCATTAAGTCGTCTTGTGACAATATGGTATAAAATATTTTACATATAACACGCGGTGTATATATATGATATTTATTTATTTATATTTTTGCTGATAATTTCCGGTACGAAGTCAATTTTCCAGAAAAATTTTGGGAATACTTTTGCCAATATTGCCACACGAGTTTTGGTGAGCACAAAACATCCAAATATCAGTTTCGTATTTCGTAGTCCTTATGCATGAACTAACGAAACAAATTGCAATTTTATTTTTGGAATGTAGGAAGAAGCTGCGACTAATAAGCGCAATTGTGATTCTAAATTATTAAGTAGCGTTAAGTCAACAGTAAAAACGTTTAAAGTTCACATTTCTGTGATGAATGTTTGAAGGGTTCTGTTGTTATACATTTTACCTAAAATTCCATAAATCGCTGTAAAACGCTGTGCATGCTACTCCTAATGCGGCTTAATTAAATTTGGGCACTACAAAAGAANATGCGGCTTAATTAAATTTGGGCACTACAAAAGAAAGGATGGAATTGTATTCATTTAAAACGAAACAAGTTAGTTATCTGATTAAAAAAAATAATTCCGTAATTGCAAGTACAAGTGAATATAATAATCATTACTTAAATTTCGTGTTCTTGCGCTCTAGGCAACGAATACGCCGTTTCCCAAAGTAGAGCAGCGTTGATGGTTAAATAGCAAAACAATTGCTAAAGCTTTATGGTTGCTTGTTTCTTTGTGAGGTGGGCGCAAACTGCTAGCGTGCAGGTTCTACTGCCATCCCGGACGCTGCGGTGCCCTATTTCCTTGCGGCGCCAACTGTACCGGAGCATTACAGACGTGTAGCGGGGTGCCCGGTGCCGTCTGAACCGCGAGTCACGACTATGCATTGATACCTGTATGTATACGCCAGCTCTTATATAGCCTCGGGGCGCAAGCAAGGTTTGGGACTGGAAAAGGGGGGNGGGGGGGGGGGGGGGTGCGATGCACGCGTTGAATGCCAATGAGTAGCGGTGCCTCCGCGGCAACTCTTTTCACGCCGCTGCACCATCTTCTTTTTCCTTTTCGCTCGCTCCTTCTTTGCACCTAGGGGAAGAGAGAAGAGGGTGGCGAGGAAAATCGCGTGTTCACGGGGGAAAGCACAGAGCGACCGGTGTCGGCACACAGCGAGAAATGAAGCTACTCTGCGGGGAGAGAGTTTACTAAGTGTGTGTGTGTGTGTGTGTGTGTTTGTGCGCTCGCGCGTAGGGTGTATCTTCTCGCGAGATGCTACGTGATGCGTAAAAGGCAAGACAATTACAGAGATTCGTGGCTGGCCTGTAATTCAGTCACGCGAATGGCACGGGTGCATTAAGAGCTAGCTGGTGCCAGCTACCTGCGGCATGGTCGGGCAATTCCCCCCTTCCTTCTTTGCCACCGCGCTATTATATTCTGGTAGGTCGTATGTTCAAAAGATGGGTGGTACCCATTATTCCCGTGAAGGAGGGCGACGGAAAAGGAAAATATGAACATTTGCACTGGCTTACGGTATTCGCTCTCACAAGGTAACGGATTTAAACGGAAGTGTGTTTTGAGAAGGAGGGAGACGGAAAAGGAAAATATGAACATTTGCACTGGCTTACGGTATTCACACTCACAAGGTAACGGATTTAAACGGAAATGTGTTTTGAGATTTAGATGAATGCGATAAGTGGTATTTGAGTACTGAAATGTCGCAATGGAAGGATTTTTTTAACAAGTGTTATTCTCGTAAACACAACACGCTACAAAACTATTTATACACATGGCTACGTCGCAGGGGAGTAAAAAAAATGAATGAATTAAATGCATTTTACGTGTTCCATTCGATATGTGGGGCGTTCAAATAACTGTAATTTCATTTTTTTTTTTTTTTATAATTTACTATGTTATTTTAGAATCGACTGCTATAGCGTAGAATGTTTCTCTGGCACCAAATGCAGCCATATTATTAATTCAAAAATTTTGAAATAAATATTTTGCCATCGCACAATTTGCCGGCATTTAAAAATGATATTTGTAATCTACTTATTACAGTGCAGCTTATCGCACCCGTTGAAATTTTAGGTTTTTCCAATATTTTTTATTTTTATTTTTTTTTAATTTTTTTTTTTGGTGATTTATGGCACAAACTTTTGTAAAAGCGTTTCTGCATTAAAAAAAACAAAGAAGATAAAGTAATTTATTTTAGTGGTAGTATTTCTTTGCACACCTTTTAAATTTTCTTCATAATTTAGAGATAAATCATGGACTCTATTGGGATGTCCTNAGTAGTATTTCTTTGCACACCTTTTAAATTTTCTTCATAATTTAGAGATAAATCATGGACTCTATTGGGATGTCCTTGCAGGCAATTTCTTAGAAAACTCTGATAATTCATTTTACAAATCATAATGTAAAGTCCGTTCTGGAAACATCCACATATTACGAATATTTCATTTTAATTATTTAATTCACGAGGACATTAAAATGCGTTAGAAGTGTAGAGATTTTAATTCGCATCACTTATAGGAAAAAAAAATTTCAATAATTTTATAAAATTAATTTTGTATCCAACGAAGCCTTATCTGGTTAGTTGTGCGACAACTTCCTGACAATTTTACTCAAACTGTTGCTGATTAGCCATAATAATTCACACCTAGATAACACGCAAGTTGTCCAGACAAAAACGCTCTAATATGGTGCATTTGTTCACAGTTACCGAATATTCCACCTCGTAATGAGAATACTCTACTCTCAGGAACAACCTTGGTTCAGGAGGAGTAATATCTTCATTCCTACAGTCTGTNCCTCGTAATGAGAATACTCTACTCTCAGGAACAACCTTGGTTCAGGAGGAGTAATATCTTCATTCCTACAGTCTGTTCAGGAATGCTGGAGCTGTGTCGCCTCTTACTGTGTCAATCCTTCACTAAGTAACTATTTTCTCTCCAGATTTCCCCTAGCTTGCGGCGTTTCAAGCACACCAAGAGTCCTACGCCCGTCGCTCAGTCACCTTAAGTCACCCGTCTACCTGGCAAATGAACTGAGATTTAGTATGTTTGTAATGTTTTTTATTAAACAAACTGCTTCACGTGTGCACAATCTGTTTACACGCAAAAATAAATAACACTTCAGACTAGAGCGGAATACAACATTTAACAGATCACGCTTATTACAAGTATTATTTTGAAGTTATTCAGCATTGCCAAAAAAAAACAAAATTTTTACTATGCTATGGCTTAAAATATTCCATGTGAAGACCTACGAAACTAGTATAGCACCCTGCATTAAACTTTGCTGCAGACTTTCCACCAATAAAATTACTGGGTCATCACTTAAAAACCCATAGACACAAGCAGCACGGAGAAAAAACTGCACGCCGGTTCAGAGCCTTGCGCTTAGTGCCTATGGCACACTCGATGTACGTGACAGTGTAGCCCTTATCGCTACCGTGCTTCTCGGCCTCGAAGGTGAATAATAACTTAAGGTAGGCGGGCCCCTTAACATAACATCTGAAGGGGCCAACCGATCCTGCCGTAGCACTACTTAACTTTCCATGGCAGTACCAGGTTTCACAGCACACTGCAATTTACAATTTACTTTGAATATTTGTACACTAAGGCTTTGGGCCTCGGAAGTTCTGAGTGCTTACTAGTCCAGCGACTCTTAGGTAAAGGCCAGTTGCCGGCTATTAGTTCAAGTCATATGATCAGATTTCTATCTTCTGGTAACGATGTTACCAGTGAATTTACCACCTGGACTATCATACCGGGTTTTTGTAACAAAAGAGGTGACACATAGAGCTAGAGAGTCACCTGGAGTCTTAACGCCACAGCCATAACCACTCACTTACTATAATAAAATCGAATATAAGTTACTACATAATGTATATATTTTCCATCCCAAGTTTATACATTTTCTTTTGAGTTTCTTTATAAAGTCATATCGTGTATATTGACAACATTTTATAACTGAAACATGATTTTCATATTAAAGTTGTGTTGTACGTGGCACATTTTGTTCCGTGTGGAATTGAATCATCTCTAGAATCGCACGACAAAGCAGTAAGACGGAGCTCGTACAACATGGACGCCCGCTATGTTGGAACTTGCACGCCACCACGNAATCGCACGACAAAGCAGTAAGACGGAGCTCGTACAACATGGACGCCCGCTATGTTGGAACTTGCACGCCACCACGCTTACCCGAATCGAACTGTCAAAACGAATGCGAGAGGTTTTTCGCTTCAGCATACGTGAACCCGTGTGCGATTCGACCACTCTACTCGACTCGGATGGACTCAGGAAGCCGAACGTGATCGAGCACAAGGTCCGGGTCAGGGATATCCAATAAGCTGCTTCACTGACCTGCCTCACGACCAGTTTCGNCGACTCGGATGGACTGAGGAAGCCGAACGTGATCGAGCACAAGGTCCGGGTCAGGGATATCCAATAAGCTGCTTCACTGACCTGCCTCACGACCAGTTTCTAACGTCTTTCTCAGTACTAGAACATGACACTGTAGTCGAGTCACGATTACTTCCAACTTTTCTGAAGCCCTGCTGAAGTTCTGTTTCCAGGATATTCCTCCGTATCAAGCAAATAAAGTTTAACCAAGTCTATAAATTATACCAAAGGGACGGCACACTGCGTTCGTGCGAAATCAGTTTAATAATATTTTGCATGAGAACTATTTCTTGCTGGGCATTACCAACAGACGTATTTTCTCTCTTTTTTAATTCTTATTAATTTCAAAAGGAATATTATAATTTGTATATAAAATATAAGCAAAAGTTCAATTCAACCAAAAATAAAGTAATTTTATGATAACACTAGCATAAATAGCTTGCGAAACTTGACATGTTTTGGAAACAACCCAACACGTCATTCACGGNCAACCAAACACGTCATATATAAGGTGATTTTTCAAAGGTTTGATTCTAAAAGTGTGAAGAAACCGCGAATAGACTATATCCCTGCATCTTAGCAATCAGTGAAGTTCCTCTTCATTCCAAAAAGTTCATGACCTTGCTCCCTAATTATTCTTACAGCATAAAAATCACAGGAACTCTTTATTGCGTGAGGTTACGCCAGCATGCATAATATGAGAGAAGGTTGGCACCATTGAGATCCAGGTGCTCTGTTAGAAGTAGATACTTGACGTTCCCAGAGAGCTTGAAAATTGTGAGGTAGAGCAATTATGGAATAAAGATGGAAAGGGAATTGAAGTGTCCCAATATGATCCCTTCGCCATTTCCTGAAATCAAACGGGGTAATTAAATTTTAAAGACTGGCGTTCAGCTAACGAGTCAACGTTGGAACTGGTGGTTCCAAAATTATATAATTTGTACTGAAGAAATATATTACTTTAAGGGCATTAATAATTTACCCGGACTAGTCATCTGCATTTTTGTGAGGAGCCTTAACTGGAAATGTGCATTGGCAGTCGAAGATAAAATATTTTTATCTCTGATAATTTAAAGTTATATTTTGTGATTGCTAAAGAAAACTTAAAACTTGTGATATGATATAAGTTCACTAAATGTACATCTCCATAAAAGGCTTATATTTTTATACTTCCCCTCATTAGGTAATATGTATGATGCGGTAACCACATATTTTATTCCGAAAAATAAATTATAAACTTTAGAGATTTCCTTGATTTGAGGGGTTTCTAGTTTCCTCTGTTGCACTAGTCAAATCATGGAAAATGTTATTACAAATAATGAATTCTTATATAACAATACAATTTGGCAGAAAGTTACTGAGCGTTACCGCGGAGTTAACATTGCAAGTTCTGATGCGCTCCTTTCAAGATGTGTCTGTGAAACTAATCAGTGATTTCACCGTCAGTATGAGACGTGCACGTTACTACAAGAGGAGACAACATTCAAGACCTGTTTTTCGGAATATTGGAAACTCCAATACTGATGTTGCTAAAGATCACAATGTATTTGTTAAACAAGAGACTCAAGCTCAAGAGAGTTATGTCCTTCTACATTGATACTTGTAAAGAATACTGTAATATTATATTAACTTCTTGAGTGTGTCAGAGTTCGTGGAAGGACAGCCATCTTAATTAAATAAAACCGCAAGGCTAAATGCCACAATATCAAATTTATGTGAGGTTGACAGTGNCCTCGTAATGAGAATACTCTACTCTCAGGAACAACCTTGGTTCAGGAGGAGTAATATCTTCATTCCTACAGTCTGTCCAGGAATGCTGGAGCTGTGTCGCCTCTCACTGTGTCAATCCTTCACTAAGAAACTATTTTCTCTTCAGATTTCCGCCAGCTTGCGGCGTTTCAAGCACACCAAGAGTCCTACGTCCGTTGCTCAGTCGCCTTAAGGCACCCGTCTACCTTTCTATCGAACTGAGTTTCGGTGTGGTTGTGGTTTTTTGTAATTAAACAAACTGCTTCACGCGTGCACAATCTGTTTACACGCAAAAGAAATAACACTTCAGTCTAGCGCGGAATACAAAATGTAACAGATCACGCTTATTACAAGCATTATTTTGAATCTATTCAGCATTGCCAAAAACGAAATTTTCACCTTGCTATGGTTTGAAATATTCTATGTGAACACCTAAAAAAAGTATAGCATCCTGCATTGAACTTTGCTACAGACTTTCCCCCAATAAAATTACTGGGTCATCACTTAAAAACCCATAGGTACAAGCAGCACGGAGAGAAAACTGCACGCCGGTTCAGAGCCTTGCGCTTAGTGCCTATGGCGCACTCGATCTACGTGACAGTGTAGCCCTTATCGCTACCGTGCTTCTCGGCCTCGAACGTGAATAATAACTTAAGGTAGGCGGGCCCCTTAACAGAACATCTGAAGGGGCCAACCGATCCTGCCGTAGCACTACTTAACTTTCCATGGCAGTACCAGGTTTCACAGCACACTGCAATTTACAATTTACTTTGAATANTATACACTACGGCTTTGGGCCTCGGAAGTTCTAAGTTATTACTAGTCCAGTGACTCATAGGTAAAGACTAGTTGCGGACTATAAGTTCAAGTCACGTGAGCAGATATCTATCTTCTTGTAACGATGTTACCAGTGGAGTTACCACCTGGACTATCATACCGTGTTTTTGTAACAAAAGGGGTGACACGTAGGGCTAGAGTGTCACCTGGAGTCTTCACGCCGCAGCCGTAACCACTCACTTACTATAATAAAATCGAATATAATAAGTTACTACATAATTTATATATTTTCCATCCCAATTGTATACATTTTCTTTTGACCTTCTTTATAAAGTCATATCGTGTATATTGACAACATTTTATAACTGAAACATGATTTTCATATTAAAGTTGTGTTGTACGTGGCACATTTTGTTCCGTGTGGAATTGAATCATCTCTCGGATCGCACGACAAAGCAGTAAGACGGAGCTCGTACAACATGGACGCCCGCTATGTTGGAACTTGCACGCCACCCCGCTGACCCGAATCGAACTGTCAAAACGAATGCGAGAGGTTTTTAGCTTCAGCATACGTGAACCCGTGTGCGATTCGACCACTCTACTCGACTCGGATGGACTGAGGAAGCCGAACGTGATCGAGCACAAGGTCCGGGTCAGGGATATCCAATAAGCTGCTTCACTGACCTGCCTCACGACCAGTTTCTAACGTCTTTCTCAGTACTAGAACATGACACTGTAGTCGAGTCACGATTACTTCCAACTTTTCTGAAGCCCTGATGAAGTTCTGTTTCCAGGATATTCCTCCGTATCAAGCAAATAAAGTTTAACCAAGTCTATAAATTATACCAAAGGGACGGCACACTGCGTTCGTGCGAAATCAGTTTAATAATATTTTACATGAGAACTATTTCTTGCTGGGCATTGCCAACATATGTATTTTCTCTCTTTTTTAATTCTTATTAATTTCAAAAGGAATATTATAATTTTTATATAAAATTTAAGCAAAAGTTCAATTCAACCAAAAATAAAGTAATTTTATGCTAACACTAGCATAAATAGCTTGCGAAACTTGACATGTCTTGGAAACAACCAAACACGTCATATATAAGGTGATTTTTCAAAGGTTTGATTCTAAAAGTGTGAAGAAACCGCGAATAGACTATATCCCTGCATCTTAGCAATCAGTGAAGTTCCTCTTCATTCCAAAAAGTTCATGACCTCGCTCCCTAATTATTCTTACAGCATAAAAATCACAGGAACTCTTTATTGCGTGAGGTTACGCCAGCATGCGTAATATGAGAGAAGGTTGGCACCATTGAGATCCAGGTGCTCTGTTAGAAGTAGATACTTGACGTTCCCAGAGAGCTTGAAAATTGTGAGGTAGAGCAATTATGGAATAAAGATGGAAAGAGAATTGAAGTGTCCCAATATGATCCCTTCGCCATTTCCTGAAATCAAACGGGGTAATTAAATTTTAAAGACTGGCGTTCAGCTAACGAGTCAACCTTGGAACTGGTGGTTCCAAAATTATATAATTTGTACTGAAGAAATATATTACTTTAAGGGCATTAATAATTTACCCGGACTAGTCATCTGCATTTTTGTGAGGAGCCTTAACTGGAAATGTGCATTGGCAGTCGAAGATAAAATATTTTTATCTCTGATAATTTAAAGTTATATTTTGTGATTGCTAAAGAAAACTTAAAACTTGTGATATGATATAAGTTCACTAAATGTACATCTCCATAAAAGGCTTATATTTTTATACTTCCCCTCATTAGGTAATATGTATGATGCGGTAACCACATATTTTATTCCGAAAAATAAATTATAAACTTTAGAGATTTCCTTGATTTGAGGGGTTTCTAGTTTCCTCTGTTGCACTAGTCAAATCATGGAAAATGTTATTACAAATAATGAATTCTTATATAACAATACAATTTTGCAGAAAGTTACTGAGCGTGGCCGCGGAGTTAACATTGCAAGTTCTGATGCGCTCCTTTCAAGACGTGCCTGTGAAACTAATCAGTGATTTCTCCGTCAGTATGAGACGTGCACGTTACTACAACAGGAGACAACATTCAAGACCTGTTTTTCGGAATATTGGAAACTTCAATACTGATGTTGCTAAAGATCACAATGTATTTGTTAAGCAAGTGACTCAAGCTCAAGAGAGTTATGTCCTTCTACATTGATACTTGTAAAGAATACTGTAAAATTATAGTAATTACTTGAGCGTGTCCGAGTTCGTGAAAGGACAGCCATCTTAATTAAATAAAACCGCAAGGCTAAATGCCACAATATCAAATTTATGTGAGGTTGACAGTGGACCATAGTTATAAATGAATATCCAAGAAATNGGACCATAGTTATAAATGAATATCCAAGAAATAATTATGAAGGCAAACAATTATAGTCTCTATATAATAATCAATCAAAGATTTTGACTAGTCGTACCATTACAAATGAGACAGTTGTAAACATATGTTTAAACCCACATTGTATGACCTGAATAAGCTCTTCATGAAAACTGCTCACCTCCTCTCTCTTGTCTGGATAGATCAATGGCGCCTCAGTGCTCACTTCCCGCAGAGGCTTGGAATACAGTCACTGTCTCCACGTTAGGTTACGGCCACACGAGCCGGTTTTTCACGCAGGAACGCTGCTTCTTTTCAAGCAGCTTGGAAATCCAAATTTACCCCCGGCCACACGTGCGGGTTATTCTACTGCCAACTCCAGTCTTATGTTGGTTCCCTCCAGTGCAACATGAGACCGTGTCCAATAAATAAGAACGCTGTTAACACATTAAGTGCCTCATTAGTTGTTCGCAGGCGACGCCGTCGACGTCAAAGAGCATACTGGGTACATCCTATTATAAGTGAAAGAGCAGTGAAAGGGAAATTTGCACTTCACATAATAAGCTAAAAGTACACGCAGGCAAGTTTTTTCTGAGTATTATAGAATGTCCGTACCTTCATTTGAAATACTACTATCTAAGGTTGAAGATGCAATTACAACAAGTGATACTATAATGCGGGACTATATAAGTGCAGAATAAAAGCTAGCAGTGACTTTAAGATTACTATGAAATTTTTACAACATAGCATTTTTATAATGCAGTTTACTTTTCATATGATTACAAATAACATTTAATTTTAAAGGCTAATAAATGACAACACTGAGTTCTCATCATCTTCAAAAAGCCTCTCTGGAATGGATGGTGCCCTCGATGAGGTCGCACTGTAAACAGGGGATGTAAATGTACTGCCGTGTGAACTAGTATTGCTGTAAGTCTGGATAAGTTCCATGCATTTAATTTGAAATTGAAGCTTTTCACCTGGTGTCATATTTTTGATATTTGGCAACTGTGACAAAAAAAAACATTTCGTCTGGATCCTGTATTACTTTTGTTTGAAGAAGCTGTCCTTCATACTCCTCCATCTCTTTTGTACTTCTTTTCCTGCAACAATACAGGTATTAATTACGAGATACTCACTACTCGAAACCTTCCTGTAGTATGTGGATATGTTTTAGACAAGACGTAAAGTGTAGCAAAATTCTTATTTGCATCGACTCCAATGAATATCGACTAAAACTTGCTAATTTTTTCATGTACTTGGCGACTGTAAATTTTATTCGCTCACTACATTTTGAATTCCTTCTTGGTCGTTCAACGATTTCTTCTATTATTCGAAGTACATGTACAGCTATTTGTAAAGTAATGCAAGGAGAGTACATGAGAGAGCCANAACGATTTCTTCTATTATTCGAAGTACATGTACAGCTATTTGTAAAGTAATGCAAGGAGAGTACATGAGAGAGCCATCTGCGGAAGAGTGGAAAGCAATCAATAATAAATTCGAAAAAAGGGCAAATATCCCTCACTGCTTGGGGGCAATTTATGGCAAACATATAAGAATCATTAATCAGTGGGGTTCAGGGAGTAAATTTTTAAACTACAAGAAGTTTTTTCCTATTATGTTAATGGCTGAAGTAGATTCGAACTATTACTTCAGATTTATTAACGTTGGTTCTTTTGGCGAAGAAGTAGACTCAAATATTATAAAAAATACTGGTCTGGGTAAACAAATTTACAAAAAAACTTTAATCTTGCCGCTGCCTGCGCCTTTGCCAAACGACTCGTCTGGAGAACCAATGCCTTACGTTTCTGTAGGTGACGAAGCTTTTGCTACGTGCGAAAATCTCATGTGACCGTATCCTGCTAGAAAACTGACTGTGCAGCAAAGAATTTTTAACTATCGCCTGTCCAGAGCATGGCGTTACGTTGAATGTGTATTTGGCATTTTAGCTAATAAATGGCGCATTCTTCATCGACGAATTGATGTTAGTATTGATATATATATATATATATATATATATAACACAGCCGGAGCCATGATTTTATTTGTTAACGGGGCGCTCTTAGCCATTACTGCCATTCCGCATCCCGGCCTCCCTGTAGGCGGGGAAGAGGGATCACGCCCTCTCAACGCAGACATGACCAGCGCTTACCGAAATTGACCAAATCCGTAGCTTCGACCTGTTCATCAGGCCGCACTGAGCGTAGCCCCGATCTGATTCACCAGATCGCACCGATCATGTCCTACCACAAGGCCTGAGATCCTAGCACTCAGTTTACCAACCGTGTGGTCTGGCCGGAGCACTACCCACANCACAAGGCCTGAGATCCTAGCACTCAGTTTACCAACCGTGTGGTCTGGCCGGAGCACTACCCACACCCCTGACGTCGGGCAAGGTGACGCGGGGTCCCTCCGAAAAGTTGTGGGTACCGTCATCCTAGTTCGGTTTTATACCCTGGTTTTTCTTCACCGAGCGCCGTTACTCGCCACGCCACCCATAAGACTGGGCCCCGCTGATGTCAGACACGCGTCCTTTACCATACATAGAATTTCTTCACAGGGAAATTCCTGTTTTGAGCCCCAATGTCCTAAATGCCAAGAGGTCCAACACCCCGCCAATTGGTCGGGCCTAGGTACTAACTATCGGCCCAAGCCATCACGGCAGATACCCTTATACAGCCGCTAGGAAGCTGATCCCCATAGGGTACGGGCAGCAGAGCCCAA
The DNA here is from genome assembly GCA_002778355.1 of Clitarchus hookeri. NCBI lineage: Eukaryota > Metazoa > Arthropoda > Insecta > Phasmatodea > Phasmatidae > Clitarchus > Clitarchus hookeri. The sequence continues at coordinate 90,199 of NQII01007056.1, read as the reverse complement.
TTCGTTTAAACGGGGGTGGCAGAAGAAGCCTTGGGTTGCCATGGATGTTGAGAGGCTATAAGAGACGCATCGCCCATCCTTTCCGGAAGTCGGTACGAATACTGGACTCGGTTACTATAGCATAGTTAGCCACACCACCTCAAGTGCCCAGCCTTCTTCCTCCCACAGGAGTGACCGTATAATCCTCCCCCCAGTATTGACACAGCCGACATTATTTTCCAAACATATTGCGTGCTTCACAACTTCGTAAGACAACAAGATGGTTACAACTTTGAAGACACCCTGTCCTGCTCACTGGAAGGTATTCCTACACTTGGAACAAGANAAGACAACAAGATGGTTACAACTTTGAAGACACCCTGTCCTGCTCACTGGAAGGTATTCCTACACTTGGAACAAGATGAGACAACACTGGAGTTCTGACCAGAGACAAATTCAAAAGTACTTCTCCTCTCCTGCAGGTTCAGTGCTCTGGCAAAATAATTGTTGTAACATTGAAGAATAGAATCTTTATCTGCACTTTAAACTGTGTATTAGTAGTCTACGTTGAGCACAGTTACCTCTTTTACGTTATAGCTTATGCCTCTTGTAACACCTACTTACTACTTAGGCTATAACTAGTGACTTAAATACAATAATAATTTTTATTAGTACTTACCAATGTTAGATCTTGTGTTTTCGTCCACCTGGTCCTATTTTTGACCCATTCCATTTTTGGTTACCATCATCCATGCATCATCCAAATCATTTCACGATTTTTAAAGTTAATATAACAAGTATCATACAGATATAGAAACTTCTGAACTTCTAAAATAATAATTTGACTGTCTAGGAGTTCCATGATTTGAAATACAAGACGAAGAATTTTAAAACACAAAGCAACAACGTTTTTCAAGCACGTATGGCCAGTCACTGTGCGTGAAAAAATGGGTCTGGATTTATTTGTCTGCGGGAGACGTTGAGAACGCAACAGACGATTCTCACGAATGCGTGAAAACAAGCTACGTCTGGCCACCACCATTCTGTTACAGCGGGTCTATATTTGTTGCGTCTTTTCAAGCTGCGTTCCTGCGTGAAAAACGGCTCGTGTGGCCGTAGCCTTACATATACCACCGTTGTTCCTTGCCTGCACGGCAAACCACAGCCCCACACTCGTGTAACCAGCAGGCACATGCGCTGAACACAACCGCCCACACACCCTCGCAGGTGTGCAGATGCGGCTCTAGTACCCACCAACAATCCTTCGCAGAGTATTGCACCCTCACGCATGTCTAGAGATGATGTGGTTCTGCGTCGAGACTTTTCTCTGAAGCGAAGGACAGTACACCGACTTTACAGAAGGTGTTACACGCAGCCGTTACAGACCTGTCGGTCAAGTCAGCGTGCACCAACCTTAAACACCTTCCCGTTCCTTGCCGACGGCCCGTCCACAATCTGTGTTACGTTAACATATCGCGTTATAGCATGACATTCAATACCTGTAGCTGTACGGTTTCGTCTGCAATAGTTCAGAACTTGCACACGTCTGTGCGTACCATGGCGTGGCGTTAGAAGTTTAGCGTGTTTTTTTAAGCCAGCCAATCAGAATGCAGGACGTCTCAGATACCTTTTATAAAAACACTGCAGAAATAAATATAAACATGAAAAATATTGTTCCTGCCGTAATAAATAGCTTCAAAGTATTTACTCTGTTTCTGTCGCTAGCATGATATTTTTCAAACAGTTGCGAAACTGATTACTCCATTACAACGGTCGTGACAATACCCATTTAGATAAAAAAAATGTGATCAAAATTATAAAAACGAATTATTTGTGAGAAACTCTAGAGCTTATCGTAGCCGATATGCGCAGGGTGGCTGTGACGTGAATGCACTCTGCTCTGGTCAGCTTAAGTATCATTTTTCGCTAAGCCTATTCTAGACACCAGATTTTCGTATGATAATTTGTATGCAACTCACGCACAACGTGTCCCGGGCTGATGACTCAGCATTGTTGAGTGGAGTGGAAAGATTTGGGCAGCTATTAACATCGAGGTCTTGAGAGCCGATAAGAGAGACGTGATGTGACTATGGAGCAGCACTGGAATGCAAGGGCGGGTTAAACGGGAGATCCAAAATAAAACTTGCCGACCAGCGGCATCATCCGGCCGGACTCTTAGATACAAAAATTCGGGAGCGGCCCGGCCGGGAATCGAACCCGGTTCGCCCAGAAGGGAAGTCAGGTGTCTGCCCACTACAACAACATGGCCCCGACTAAGTTGTGTCTTAACAGACATAATTTACATATTTCGAAAACACTGGTAGGTACACTATTAAATATAAATTGTATGATATTTCCTTCGGGGATTCTAGCCTTCATTAAATATGCGATTTTAATTAAAGTATGTCAATCCATCCTTTCGTGATTTTACCTATCATTGTTTTGTAAAAGGCAGCATTATAACAAATATTTTAAGCAATTATGACAAATAAATACACGTTTACGTACCGTAAAACTTGTAGTTGCGTTATTTGATGTATTTTAAATCATTGTCCCGTTCCGCTGGAATGAAGAAAACCCGTCACGACTTGACCAAAGTTGCATGACACAGCACCATTAAGAACCTTTAAATTGGCTTACTACCAGTGGTTGGTACATTGATTCAAAGATAAGCTTCTGAAACGTAAATATATCAGGAAACTTTCGCATTTGTTGAAGTCGCGTGGACAGTCTTTGGTTTTAGATTTTTAATTACTGATTCAGAGTTTTCTATTGACTCACTGAAAATAACACAAAGTGTAGTACCAGATGCTAACGTTGTCCTATTAAGGCGTTGTTAACAAATAGGTAGCCACATTCCCCAACAAACAAATATGATTTATTAAGATTTTTTCGTTTTGTTAACTACTTACGATAGTAACATTTTCTTTTATTATTGCTTTTAGAGCTTTAAACACTTATCTTTATTTAACGCAATAATATTTGTCCTTTATTAGTTCGTTTGTTTCGTGATTATTTGCTCGTGACTCATTCATATCTTAGTTTTGAAGTAATTATTTTTTTACGATGTACACTAGTCGGCTTGCTACTTGCAACAGTGTAAATTTCCTTTTTAATTAATTCGTGAGTTTTTTACTTTTGAGTTTCAGTTACTTGCATTTTCGTTAATCATGTGACAGTTCTCGAAGTCTTTTCCCCGATACCACTAATCCGTTTTTTTCTCAAACGACCTAATAATGCAAATGCATCACACCAAACACAAGATCGAAGAACGTTGTAGTCACACTTGTGGCTTTGTTAATGGATTTATTCCAGTTCGCGCAAGTAGCGACATATCTTTATTTATAGCTTCGTAAAAAAAAATATAACTTTTTTTATTATTATAAAAAAGTCAGGTAGACTTTATTTATGACAAGTAAAGTTCGTTATTGGCAATTTTAACTNTATTATAAAAAAGTCAGGTAGACTTTATTTATGACAAGTAAAGTTCGTTATTGGCAATTTTAACTCAGGAAGATATAATCTCGAAACGAGTTTTTTTTCATCCATACCCATTAAAATCGGTCTATTTAATGAGAGATTTAAATTAATTACTGCCTAAAATGACTGTGTAACCATTGAACGGATATATTCCAATGCCAGTAGACACGCGGCTCCAAAAATGAGTGTATTTTATGCAATAAACATATTGAAATTCTAAATAAATTCATAGAACTAGTTTTTTTTTTTTGTGGTAGCAGCTTTATATGTTGCATAGCTACTTTAGCTCTTAAATTGGGCGTACTGGACAACTTTGATGGTACAATAAATGTATTCATTCTCTGAGAGTTTTACAATCAATTAAATTTGGAGATGGTAAAGGTAAAAAACATTTGAGAGGTATCTGTGTCTATGCGCCTCGCGCTCATTTCGAGACTCTCCAGCAAACACATCCTGTCGGCAAAGTGTCGGCAAAGTGTCGGCAACTTGTCGGCTCGATACCGGCATTGTCAGCAACTGTCGTTTATACGTCAGAAGATAGCCAGCTGTCAGCCGTGTGATGTATTTTTTTCAAGACACATTGTTAAATTTTAGGATAAAGACATGACCGAGTGCATTATATATGATAAACGATGGATACCACAGTAATTATGTCGGCCTGATAACTCACGCCCAACCAATCGTTGACACCTTAAAAAAAGTTTGTGGGCCTATTCCGACACAGTTTTGTCAGTAGGCTAGAGAGTATCTGATTGATTCTGGAACAGAATTGTTTTATAGACAAGGTTCTTTATCACTGGAAATATATTTGTCTGATGTCTTCTAACTATTGACAAGTGTCAGAAATACGCAAGAAGANAAGGTTCTTTATCACTGGAAATATATTTGTCTGATGTCTTCTAACTATTGACAAGTGTCAGAAATACGCAAGAAGAGGATAGGTAGTTGTCAATGGCATGACATCTTTCTTTAGACACGTTGTTAAATTTTAGGATCAAGACAATGGGCCAGTGTATTATACATGATAGCAGATGGATATCACAGTAATAATGTCAGCATTATAACAGGCCGATATCGTAAAGAACATTCTGAGCCGATTCCGACACAATATATTTGCCTTGTCAGTGAGCTATAGAACTTCTGATTGATTGTAACCCAGTATCGTTTAATGTTATAAAGATGCGTGTCTGATGTATTTTTACAGTGTTAACTATAGACTAGTTATTCCTAATAAAATTGGTTTTTCGTTTATGTGCGATTTTTTTTACTTTAAGCGTATATTGATTTTTCGTGCGCTCTCAATAAAGTATGTTAAATAAATAAGTGATTTCGGTTACATAAATAGTGAAAAAAGGTAACCAGCCTTAATTAATGTTAATATTCAATATTCTGCTTTTTTTAAAATTAGTTGTCATATTTTTATGGTATTTATAAGTTGATCTTATGTAATCATTTGTGTCATGATATATTCGAAATTACAAGGCCAAATCAGGAAGTTACACCGTGAAGTAGAGGCTATCATGCTAGGCTGTCGACTGAAGGTTGTCAGGTTCGCATGTTGCACTCGACAAGAAAAAGACTTTGACCTCATATAATGTGTTTAAAAGTGGATGAATTGAATATAAGTAACGAGAAAATAACATTTATTAAAATTGTAAATAAAAAAAAATTTGTAGCATTTTTATACTGCTTATTGTTTGTACATCAAGCCACCCAAGTCCCGGCACCATGGCGACATCCAGCTGCCACAGACCCACCAAGTGTTAGGTATCCATTTTGTCTTTTGCANGCCAAGTCCCGGCACCATGGCGACATCCAGCTGCCACAGACCCACCAAGTGTTAGGTATCCATTTTGTCTTTTGCAGGTTCCAATCCAGGGTATTTTGACACTGTCGGCAAACAGTTAGTTGGCAGTCCATATTTATGTCGGCCCGTTTCAGACATAGGACAGTGAGCCAGCATCAGCTGGCCGAAGTTAGTCTTCTAGCTTTAACTGTCATGATTCCGGCTTATACTTTTCGTGTTTGTTGGGCTACCACTCATACAATAGGTTCGATAGTATAGCCTATACAGAGACCAATACATGATTATTTCTTATTGTAATTTATCAGATTTGCTAACGTCAACTCAACTTTTTAAATTTAAAATAAGAGACTTGAGCAGACTTCAAAGAGTCCTTGTGTACATATTATTACGCGCAGACCCCCTCAACCCCCCCAANAAATAAGAGACTTGAGCAGACTTCAAAGAGTCCTTGTGTACATATTATTACGCGCAGACCCCCTCAACCCCCCCAACCCCCGCCGGCTGGGCGCGTGCGTCCATCCTCGGCATGGTGGTAATGGATAACAACGATTCGACCTGCCCTTCCCCATGTTCCTCACCAAGGCGGATTCGCTACATCGCCAGGACGGCTCGGGATGAGTGACAGCTGACCTGAACTGGCGTCGTCATCACTGGAGGGCACCTCCGGCTGCGGGATATTGCATGAACTTTCTGGTCATCTCTTCCCTCGGCGCTAGCCGATGTGCGAAGAACGTTCTCGGTTAGGACACCTGACCACTATAAATACCACTGCAGCCAGAGGATCAGGATTCTGTGGTAGCCATCTGGCGAAGGGCGGCGAACGGAGATCAGGCCCTCAAAGGAGGTTGAAGAAGAAGACTGGTGGGGACATGAGTTCGAACTCGCTCGGAGCGCTCCAGAACATTACAGACGGGGAATAAGGTGATATTTGGATTGAAACAAGGTGGAAATTCTTGGACAAGTGATACAGACTTGATTATATGTATTGAAACTATCAAATTACAAATATGTAATTTTAGTGTTAATTAAGTATGCTTCAGATAAATGTTTATTTATACTGGTTTTATGTGTTTTATTGTGTTAATTTCTTTGAGGTGATGAACGATCGTGTAAATATATCAAGTGAAAGCTATTGTTGAGTATATATTAAAAGTAGAGTATTGTTTCTATCATTTACAAAAAAAGTAGGACATTGTTATTAGCATTGTTGTTATTAAATGAAGACTTCCATCTCCTAAAGAACCTGGCGATGGACTTTGAAAAATAGTAACATTATATATAAACTTCATCAGTAGGAAAATAAAACCAAGAGTGAAAAAAAGATACTCATGAAAAGGACAATCTAAGATGTGAACCTGACATAATATTCCCTGTCTTTTATTTTAATTCTATGAATCCAATACAGAAATTCGCATTAAGAAATATTATATAACTGCTATAAAATTTATTTATTCTCATATTATTTGCTAATATTAATAGGTACATAAAAATTAATGAAACATTCTAATAGCAAATCCTTACTTGCAAGCGACTGTTTAATATAAGAAATAATAACTTAAATTTGTAATTTTTTCTGCTGCAGAACGTAATAAAAGTGACAAAAATATAACAACATTGAGAGTATACAAATTTGTTGCAAGATTTCTGAAACATTTGCACGAGCGAAGTTCCAAGCTAGAGACTCTGAAAGTGCTTTAAGGTTCAAGCCCATACTACATGATTCCTGCCATCTCTTCACACGCGCATGGCATGCACCATTCGCCACGCGGGAATGTGACGCAGTGGATTCATCGTCAGTAAAGACTTATGGAAGCAGTTAGGAATACGAATTTTTAGAATACAGAGCAGTGCTTGTAAATTGAGACTTCTATTTAAGCATGTGCATCAACATTGCGACTTCTCCCGAATTCTTCAACCGGTTTCGATGCCACTCGTTCAAACTGTCTTCCAGTGCTCTTTTATTCCTATTTGATAAATTTAGATCAATTTACACGCCAGCTTCTAGATTTCAATATTGTGTATAATCCATGTAAATGCTGTCAGCTTTACTGAAGGGAAATAATTATACAATATAATGCAGTCTTTCAACAGGCAGAAATTCAAAATTCTTACTGACATGGAGATAAATTTATATAATTTTTATTTACTGGTTTAAATTATGCTGCTTTATTAAAGGATTAAATTGTTTTAAAGGAATTTCGTTCATTACATATTAACGCTTAGAGTCAGTGAACGTTTTTCTAAATGTGAATTCAAACACGCCAGAATATGTTGCGTGGCATACGTATGGCAAGAGATACGTCTATATACTTGGTCACTTTAAGATTCATGATTCCAGGTGGTATAATTCTGTGTTAGAAAGGGTGATCGAATTGAAGAAATCATCTTAGAGCTGACCAACTATTTCTAATTCTCTTGTCGAAATGCAGGAGCGGTGACTTTTTATATGTACATTGACCGACGAATCAGTTCCCCACATAACGAAATCTGAACAATGACAGATCACAACCAATATGAAAACCGTTGTTGGTGGAGAAAAACTAAGTGATGCTGTTGTACATACACACATACACACATACATACAAACACACCGGTGTTTCAATATTATAGTTACAAACTGCAGGGGCGTGTAGAGGGCAATGGAATTATGACAAAAGATCCAAGGAACATAGGTCCGGAAACANAAGGTTCTTTATCACTGGAAATATATTTGTCTGATGTCTTCTAACTATTGACAAGTGTCAGAAATACGCAAGAAGAAGATAGGTAGTTGTCAATGGCATGACATCTTTCTTTAGACACGTTGTTAAATTTTAGGATCAAGACAATGGGCCAGTGTATTATACATGATAGCAGATGGATATCACAGTAATAATGTCAGCATTATAACAGGCCGATATCGTAAAGAACATTCTGAGCCGATTCCGACACAATATATTTGCCTTGTCAGTGAGCTATAGAACTTCTGATTGATTGTAACCCAGTATCGTTTAATGTTATAAAGATGCTGGTCTGATGTATTTTTACAGTGTTAACTATAGACTAGTTATTCCTAATAAAATTGGTTTTTCGTTTATGTGCAATTTTTTTTACTTTAAGCGTATATAGATTTTTCGTGCGCTCTCAATAAAGTATGTTAAATAAATAAGTGATTTCGGTTACATAAATAGTGAAAAAAGGTAACCAGCCTTAATTAATGTTAATATTCAATATTCTGCTTTTTTTTAAAATTAGTTGTCATATTTTTATGGAATTTATAAGGTGATCTTATGTAATCATTTGTGTCATGATATATTCGAAATTACTAGGCCAAATCAGGAAGTTACACCGTGAAGTAGAGGCTATCATGCTAGGCTGTCGACTGAAGGTTGTCAGGTTCGCATGTTGCACTCGACAAGAAAAAGACTTTGACCTCATATAAGGTGTTGAAAAGTGGATGAATTGAATATAAGTAACGAAAAAATAACATTTATTAAAATTGTAAATAAAAAAAAAATTATAGCATTTTTATACTGCTTATTGTTTGTACATCAAGCCAGCCAAGTCCCGGCACCATGGCGACATCCAGCTGCCACAGACCCACCAAGTGTTAGGTATCCATTTTGTCTTTTGCAGGTTCCAATCCAGGGTATTTTGACACTGTCGGCAAACAGTTAGTTGGCAGTCCATATTTATGTCGGCCCGTTTCAGACATAGGACAGTGAGCCAGCATCAGCTGGCCGAAGTTAGTCTTCTAGCTTTAACTGTCATGATTCCGGCTTATACTTTTCGTGTTTGTTGGGCTACCACTCATACAATAGGTTCGATAGTATAGCCTATACAGAGACCAATACATGATTATTTCTTATTGTAATTTATCAGATTTGCTAAAGTCAACTCAACTTTTTAAATTTAAAATAAGAGACTTGAGCAGACTTCAAAGAGTCCTTGTGTACATATTATTACGCGCAGACCCCCTCAACCCCCCCAAACTGCGCCGGCTGGGCGCGTGCGTCCATCCTCGGCATGGTGGTAATGGATAACAACGATTCGACCCGCCCTTCCCCATGTTCCTCACCAAGGCGGATTCGCTACATCGCCAGGACGGCTGGGGATGAGTGACAGCTGACCTGAACTGGCGTCGTCATCACTGGAGGGCACCTCTGGCTGCGGGATATTGCATGAACTTTCTGATCATCTCTTCCCTCGGCGCTAGCCGATGTGTGAAGAACGTTCTCGGTTAGGACACCTGACCACTATAAATACCACTGCAGCCAGAGGATCAGGATTCTGTGGTAGCCATCTGGCGAAGGGCGGCGAACGGAGATCAGGCCCTCAAAGGAGGTTGAAGAAGAAGACTGGTGGGGACATGAGTTCGAACTCGCTCGGAGCGCTCCAGAACATTACAGACGGGGAATAAGGTGATATTTGGATTGAAACAAGGTGGAAATTCTTGGACAAGTGATACAGACTTGATTATATGTATTGAAACTATCAAATTACAAATATGTAATTTTAGTGTTAATTAAGTATACGTCAGATAAATGTTTATTTATACTGGTTTTATGTGTTTTATTGTGTTAATTTCTTTGAGGTGACGAACGATCGTGTAAATATATCAAGTGAAAGCTATTGTTGAGTATATATTAAAAGTAGAGTATTGTTTCTATCATTTACAAAAAAAGTAGGACATTGTTATTAGCATTGTTGTTATTAAATGAAGACTTCCATCTCCTAAAGAACCTGGCGATGGACTTTGAAAAATAGTAACATTATATATAAACTTCATCAGTAGGAAAATAAAACCAAGAGTGAAAAAAAGATACTCATGAAAAGGACAATCTAAGATGTGAACCTGACATAATATTCCCTGTCTTTTATTTTAATTCTATGAATCCAATACAGAAATTCGCATTAAGAAATATTATATAACTGCTATAAAATTTATTTATTCTCATATTATTTGCTAATATTAATAGGTACATAAAAATTAATGAAACATTCTAATAGCAAATCCTTACTTGCAAGCGACTGTTTAATATAAGAAATAATAACTTAAATTTGTAATTTTTTCTGCTGCAGAACTTAATCAAAGTGACAAAAATATAACAACATTGAGAGTATACAAAATTGTTGCAATATTTCTGAAACATTTGCACGAGCGTAGTTCCAAGCTAGAGACTCTGAAAGTGCTTTAAGGTTAAAGCCCAAACTACATGATTCCTGCCCTCTCTTCACACGCGCATGGCATGTACCATTCGCCACGCGGGAATGTGACGCAGTGGATTCATCGTCAGTAAAGACTTATGGAAGCAGTTAGGAACACGAATTTTTAGAATACAGAGCAGTGCTTGTAAATTGAGACTTATATTTAAGTACGTGCATCAAGATTACGACTTCTCCCGAATTCTTCAACCGGTTTCGATGCCACTCGTTCAAACTGTCTTCCAGTGCTCTTTTATTCCTATTTGATAAATTTAGATCAATTTACACGCCAGCTTCTAGATTTCAATATTGTACATAGTCCATGTAAATGCTGTCAGCTTTACTGAAGGGAAATAATTATACAATATAATGCAGTCTTTCAACAGGCAGAAGTTCAAAATTCTTACTGACATGGAGATAAATTTATATAATTTTTATTTACTGGTTTAAATTATGCTGCTTTATTAAAGGATTAAATTGTTTTAAAGGAATTTCGTTCATTACATATTAACGCTTAGAGTCAGTGAACGTTTTTCTAAATGTGAATTCAAAAACGCCAGAATATGTTGCGTGGCATACGTATGGCAAGAGATACGTCTATATACTTGGTCACTTTAAGATTCATGATTCCAGGTGGTATAATTCTGTGTTAGAAAGGGTGATCGAATTGAAGAAATCTTCTTAGAGCTGACCAACTATTTCTAATTCTCTTGTCGAAATGCAGGAGCGGTGACTTTTTATATGTACATTGGCCGACGAATCAGTTCCCCACATAACGAAATCTGAACAATGACAGATCACAACCAATATGAAAACCGTTGTAGGTGGAGAAAAACTAAGTGATGCTGTTGTACATACACACATAAAGGTGCCGTTGTACACACACACATACATACAAACACACCGGTGTTTCAATATTAAAGTTACAAACTGCAGGGGCGTGTAGAGGGCAATGGAATTATGACAAAAGATCCAAGGAACATAGGTCCGGAAACANTAGTTACAAACTGCAGGGGCGTGTAGAGGGCAATGGAATTATGACAAAAGATCCAAGGAACATAGGTCCGGAAACAAATCGTTTCCCAGAACATATGACGTACGCACATGTTCCACCATTGCATCATTACAACCTTGTTCATGCCTATGTTCCAGATGCTATCCCGGAAATTGAATGTCAACAGCTTTTGCNTGTTCCACCATTGCATCATTACAACCTTGTTCATGCCTATGTTCCAGATGCTATCCCGGAAATTGAATGTCAACAGCGGTGTGTACTCGTAGCAGCATTTGAAGCAGCTGTCACGGCTCCTCGCACATTTTCTAACGAAGAGATGGTCGACATCCATTTCGTGCATGGGCGTGCTAATGGCAACGCACAGGGGGCAGCACGATTCTACCACGAAGCGTTCGTTCACAGAAGACAGCCAGGCAGCCGAGTTTTCACGAGGTCCCATCATATGTTGTATCATTTGTTGAATCAAAAGAAGTTTGTTTGGCGATACCAAATTAATGGTGTTTATAGGGATCATAAAATATTTTGTTGTTAAAACCAAATCAATTTTTTGTAAAATTTGGTTGCCCCAAACTAAGATCTGGTTGTGGAATTACGTACCATAAACAGTTTCGGTTAATATAAAAATTAAGAAGCCCTACGAAAATTTCGAACTTACATGGATTCCGCCTTGCTGTTACGCCCTAGCAAGCTCAACTAAAGCGGCTACTCATGAAATTGGTGCGTTTTTTAATACAAACATTTCAAATACTGGTTAAAATGCTTGGATAAATATTTAAAGTTTTTCAGATTTACTTTTAACTTCCTTCTTGAACTTGCTGTATTGGGATGTTCATACCTTTATTAAGCATAGATACATTCACTGATAAACATTGTGCCTATAGAAATTGTCACAAAAACCAGAAGCAAACTCTGGAGCTGTATTTTTGAAAGAAGGCAATGAAATGAGTGGCTAAACATATATTTTACTGAAAGTTTAATTCATTTTGTCCCAACACAGAGATTTTGTTTATTAAACCGTGTGTTTTGTTAGATAAAATAAAATTAANAAGTTTAATTCATTTTGTCCCAACACAGAGATTTTGTTTATTAAACCGTGTGTTTTGTTAGATAAAATAAAATTAATTTGATTGCTTTTGAAGGTTTTTTTTTTAACTCGACGAAATACGTCGTAGGGGAAACTAAATATATTTTCGGACCCATACAAACAAGTGTTTTGTTGGCTGGAGCAGAAACCTTTCTCTGAGGGCAGCCAGACGGGGGTTCGCGAGGTTACGTACCAGGTCGACGTCGAGGCGGTCCAAGGCTGGCCGGCCGTGATTCTCGTTCGGACGCCTTCCATGTCCACGCCGGGGGGAGAACTCCTAGTGACAGTTTCCCCCCTCGCCGGACATGTACCTTGTCTCGCTGGCAGCCCGGGGTCGGACAGAGGTCGGACACATAACAACGCGTCCCGCCCCGGGCCGGCAACTTGTTAGGGAAAAAGTTTCGTCATACTTCAAGGCACGTACCGACGCTGATGCGTTTCCGAGAAAAAAACTTGCCCCTCCACCAGCCCCCTTTGTCGTCCGCCCGGGAAGACGAGGTGTCCGACGAGGTCTTGATCTCCCGCGGCCCGTCAATATGCTAATTTTCATCTCGGAATTAAAACATGAATGTCTCCTATCGTAATCAGCGTATAATTTGAATACATTACAGTGAGTTTGCAAACTAATAAAAATTTAAAAAATAATAATATCAGTTACATTGCTAAAATGCACCTTTCATTGCTGTACTGCCTCGTGATTTTATCTTCAGTTACGGTATAACGGACCTGACGTACTATAATACATAATTTTTCAAGCCTGTTGTTCTAGGGGTTGAGTTGAAACGTTTCAGTCTTGAAGGAGAAATGAGGTGAATATGGAGAAGTTGCGGAACGTAAGGGCGGGGGAAACGGCAGTGGCTCGAGAAAACCTGCCGGCCAACATCAACGTCCGCTACGAATAACGTATCCTACATGCTAAAATACCGGTCGTGCCGCCAGGAATCGAACACGGTTCGTCTTGGGGAAACGATCCCTTGTCCTAGGAACTGTAAACGATTTTGATACGAATTTTAATGGGGAAGTGCCAAGGAATGGCAAATAAAGTGTACCTTAAAATATGGTCGGTCATAAAACTCATTCTGAAAGTATAGCATAGTGGGCGAAGTGACCGAAATGCAGAATAATTAGTGTTCAGTCGCGGGCACCGGCGAAAAAAGGAACAGAAATACTATTTCGGGAAAGACACTTGTCAACCCTAGATATGTAGCTTCACTGCTTAGAAGTAATTTTCTCCGCCTGCCACCTGTATAAGGAACTGGAGTTCTATATCAGTACCTAAGAGAGGCAAGCGCGTAAGGCTGAACAAACTATTTTGACGAATTTTATGTACTTAGGAACTAGTACCGTGCTGTCATATTCTTGCAAACAAAACCTTTAACATTGCGTACTAAATCTCTATTACGGTGTACTGTAGAGATAGTATAGTCTGTAGCACCGTTAAGCGTGGTTATACTATTAATCGCCATTACACTAATGTTGTGCGCTTTTGTCAACATAAAATGAACAAATTTTTGTAAAAATGTTTTCAGTGGTTGAAGTCGTCATAAGTGACTCACAATCTGTGTATTCTGGCCCTAGACCAGTAAAAATTAGTTCTCTTACAGTCCACTATTGTCATTTTACTGTTTACTATAGTTTAAAAATTATCGTACTATATGACTACGATTTGAAATTGTGGCTCAAGCGCTCCGCACTGAAGAATAACCCAAATTTATTTCAACAGGACAATTAAAAGGAGAAAAAAATTATTCAATTTCCTTGAAATATCCATTCATCGATATTAACAAAGTTTTATTTTAAATTCAAGGCCCTNTAACAAAGTTTTATTTTAAATTCAAGGCCCTAAATCTAATACTCAAAACTATAAGCACTCGCATAGTCACACAATGTGAACCTTACACTAATTTGCAAAAAAAAATTGATCAAGATGAAAGTGCCATCGCAGGGGAACTTACGTGGGTACAAAAGCACAGGACAATTTAGTTTGCATATAGAAAATATCAAAATATTGTAACTCGCCAAGCATGAATTCCAGGGACCAACACTTGCAGGATTCACTTTGTATGGTGTTGGACCACCTGTATCACAGAGACAGGCGGCGATAAGGTCGGGCATGGAGGTATACAGATTTCTGATGTTCCCCTGAGGAATTTCCCTTCTTAGCTGGCGCAAAAGACCCTCCAGATCCGCCGAAGTTGCTTTGGCCGAGGTAGCCGTCCAATCTGCTCCCAAACATTCTCGATGGGCGTGAACTCTAAGGACTTTGCTGGCCAAGGAAGAATATTAACATCATAAAAGCAGACCAGAGATACCCTTGATCTGTGAAGCTGGAAAAAAGGTTTATCAAGCTGAACCAGGNATTAACATCATAAAAGCAGACCAGAGATACCCTTGATCTGTGAAGCTGGAAAAAAGGTTTATCAAGCTGAACCAGGAAAGGCAGTGCACATGGTCGCAGGATTCCCTGGATGTATTGCCGCGCCGTCAGAGTTACTTGAATCACCACCAGTGGGGTGCGGGAATCGTAGGAAATGGCACCTAACACCATGAACCCTCTAGTTAGGACGGTATACTGTTCTACAATGAATCGCGGATCACGGCGCTGGCCAGGATGTCGCCATACTCGAATTCGGCGGTCGTCTGTATCCAGGCAAAACCATATTTCGTTGCTGATCACCACTCGTTGCCAATCTGCAATCTGCCATGTTGCCCGTTCCCGGCAGAAGGTAACATGTGCTCGGTGATGCTCAGGTTGTAATGCTAGACGTCGTAAGGGACGTTGCGACTTCATATCTTACTCTGCTAGTCGTCTGTATATCGTACTGGTGGACACAGGTGTATCCCAGCTGCCGTGACATAGCCCTGGTTGGTGCGCAGCGATGCGCGTGGAATGCTTACAGCTTGTCGCACTATGAAACTATCCTCCCTGCTGGTGGTCAGCCGGGCTCGAGCCGAGCCTTCTCGACGAGTGTGTGTACCTTACTGTTCCCACTGCGTCTAACACCGACTCGCAGTGGCGATCAATGGCCCGAAATATCCAACGCGCCTCTCAGAGGCCGACAAGCGTCTCTCAAAGTTATTCAACTGGGCAAAGGCTTGTCGAATGTGCCGTCGGGGCATGCTGCGTGTTCACTGAACTTGGCTCTGTGGCTCCCACTATTCACACTCCTACCAAGGACTTCTTCGTTGTCTTGCAGCTATGAATTATGGAAGGGCATACATGCCACCTAGTGGCACATCCACGCAAGCAAACCACATTAAACTCAAATTGTAAAATTTTGCGCTATGACGATACTGTTTGTTGTACTCGTTCAATTTGTTAATGTTTATATTNTTAAACTCAAATTGTAAAATTTTGCGCTATGACGATACTGTTTGTTGTACTCGTTCAATTTGTTAATGTTTATATTCTATTTTTTGCCAATGTGTGTATTTTCCGATACATAACACAGTGTCATCGATACGAAAAAAACACTCTATAACTATATAAAAATAACACAAATTATTACAATATTACTGCGCTAAACAATTGAAAATAAAAACCTCCTGTTCTTTAATTATGGCCAAACATCTGAAGTACTTGCTACAATCACATAACGTACAACGTGAATAAAACAGCTAATTCTAATAAAAATATCTGAAAAATATATACGTTTTATCATTTAAAAATAATGCCTAATGTTTGTGAATTTAAAGCCTTAGTCTTAGGAAAACTTCTTGGGGAAATTTGAACACGAATCTACTATTTGTCCCATTCATTTAATTTGATTCGTCCAGCGTTAATCCTATACAATCTTCTTAGCTAAGTTTCCCTGATAATATTGGCAAGAAAAATTACATTGTAAATTTATCAGAACTTATCACTGTACTTCAAAATAAATAAAACATTGCCTCATAATATTGGATGTTTTCAAATTCGATGTTGGTTTGTTTTGGTGGCAAAGAAATAAAATTTCAATGTAATAATTACTTGAACGGGTACCACATCACCAATACAAGTTCACTAGGGGAAATAAAATAAGAAATAATACAAACAATTAATTAATTTTATACTATAAGTAATGAAATATCGATTTTATGCTTTGGTGGTTCACTGGACTAATGAACCCATTGAAAGTTTCAGCGGATAAAGTACAGTACAAGTTTGGCCGGAACGGCATACCGAGTGGTTTTTGTAGTCTACATATGCCAGAGAGTTAACTTCATACTTTTTTTTTTTTTTGGACATTCAGATAATTGAGATATTTTTTCTGCTCGCTTCGAACACGTTAATTACTGTTCAAGCAGTCAAGACCGAGTTTTTACGTTAAGTGAGTCTTTNTTAAACTCAAATTGTAAAATTTTGCGCTATGACGATACTGTTTGTTGTACTCGTTCAATTTGTTAATGTTTATATTTTATTTTTTGCCAATGTGTGTATTTTCCGATACATAACACAGTGTCATCGATACGAAAAAAACACTCTATAACTATATAAAAATAACACAAATTATTACAATATTACTGCGCTAAACAATTGAAAATAAAAACCTCCTGTTCTTCTTAACCCTATAATCTTTAATTATGGCCAAACCNAATTGAAAATAAAAACCTCCTGTTCTTTAATTATGGCCAAACATCTGAAGTACTTGCTACAATCACATAACGTACAACGTGAATAAAACAGCTAATTCTAATAAAAATATCTGAAAAATATATACGTTTTATCATTTAAAAATAATGCCTAATGTTTGTGAATTTAAAGCCTTAGTCTTAGGAAAACATCTTGGGGAAATTTGAACACGAATCTACTATTTGTCCCATTCATTTAATTTGATTCGTCCAGCGTTAATCCTATACAATCTTCTTAGCTAAGTTTCCCTGATAATATTGGCAGGAAAAAGNATATTGGCAAGAAAAATTACATTGTAAATTTATCAGAACTTATCACTGTACTTCAAAATAAATAAAACATTGCCTCATAATATTGGATGTTTTCAAATTCAATGTTGGTTTGTTTTGGTGGCAAAGAAATAAAATTTCAATGTAATAATTACTTGAACGGGTACCACATCACCAATACAAGTTCACTAGGGGAAATAAAATGAGAAATAATACAAACAATTAATTAATTTTATACTATAAGTAATGAAATATCGATTTTATGCTTTGGTGGTTCACTGGACTAATGAACCCATTGAAAGTTTCAGCGGATAAAGTACAGTACAAGTTTGGCCGGAACGGCATACCGAGTGGTTTTTGTAGTCTGCATATGCTAGAGAGTTAACTTCATACTTTTTTTTTTTTTTGGACATTCAGATAATTGAGATAATTTTTCTGCTCGCTTCGAACACGTTAATTACTGTTCAAGCAGTCAAGACCGAGTTTTTACGTTAAGTGAGTCTTTNATTTTTCTGCTCGCTTCGAACACGTTAATTACTGTTCAAGCAGTCAAGACCGAGTTTTTACGTTAAGTGAGTCTTTAAGTCAGCAATTTTCTGCGGTCATTATAATTATCGCGTTTTTATATTTTCTCAAATAGTTCACTGCTTTTTCTTGGGGAAAACTGCCATTCTATTTTGCATTGGTGTTACTTGCAAGAATAACGTGATGATGACACATTTTCTTTGATGCTCACAAGTACTGTCTTCAAAAACTCTTAAGTTTGGTTGACCACTTACTCCTCGTACTTATTATCATATTCAACTTGGCAGTCACTTTTATTGTCTTTCAGCAGAACCTATGGAATTACGCCTTTGGCATACAGAGTAGTCCACCTAACAAGGATATGCCCAAGATTTCCAGAACGGTTGCAGATCACGAAATGCACTTTTCGCTCAATGAAATTACGTACGGAGGCAAGTAATTTGCCGCAAAGTGACTATTCGAAACACGTGTATGNTGCACTTTTCGCTCAATGAAATTACGTACGGAGGCAAGTAATTTGCCGCAAAGTGACTATTCGAAACACGTGTATGTACAAAAATAATTACACCACACATAATTTTTCCCCTGGAAACATACATTTATTTCAACGACATCGGAAAGTAAGTACGAAGAGGCATTCAGTGATATAGCATATGCAATGGAAAGTAACACNCATTTATTTCAACGACATCGGAAAGTAAGTACGAAGAGGCATTCAGTGATATAGCATATGCAATGGAAAGTAACACAGAAACGCCAAAAAATAATGTGCAAATATGATTAAGTTAAGTGGGCTGGTAGCATGAGGTAGTGGATCTATACTCACCGCTGTAAGCAAGCAACACGCGTCGTGACTCATCCTGGCGGGACCGCATCCTTATAGCAGCGTAGCGCTTACATTAATGGAGCAAAGGGCACGGAATGCGATATTGGACAAAGGTGAGAACCGTAGAGGAGGGAATACGGGCAATGTGAGTGCAAGTCTGATATCAATATATTATCTTTTATTCAGATACCAGTGTAATTCAGGAGATTTGTTTCTCTAGTCATTAACTGTACTCAGTAACGAGTGCGTAGAGATGAACAACCAAAATAGAAGAAACAAACCTAAGGAGAAATGCAATCGCAAACGCATGCATGGTACAAAAGACCACAGTTATATTTGAAACACTTCACATTAGGTCTTTTCACAGCATGCGCTCTATGTGTTTAACATCGACAGCAATACACATCTGTAAACGCACATGTTGCAAGCGGCGTCCTGCAGTGTTTCTGGTGTAATGACTCTGCAAGCTGCCACAATGCGTTCCTGAATGTCTTCTGGCGTCGTTGGAAACGTGTTTTACACCTTATATTTCAGTGTTCCCCACAGGAAAAAATCGAGAGGTTTGAGATCGGGGGAGTTAGCTGGCCATTGTACTACACCACGCCCTAACCACCGGTTTGGGAACGTTTCATTTAACACTTGCCACACCACCAAAGAAAAATGTGCAGGACAACCATCATGCCGAAACCACATATCACGATGTATGTCGAGCAGTATGTCTTCCAGAAGTGCCNAAAATGTGCAGGACAACCATCATGCCGAAACCACATATCACGATGTATGTCGAGCAGTATGTCTTCCAGAAGTGCCTGTAATGTCTCTTTGAGGAAACGGGCCTGCGTACAGCCGGCCATTGTCTCTTGAATGACGTATGGCCTTTTATGAAATAGTCTCCGACAATTCCACACCACACGTTCACTTTCCACTGTCACTGGTGTTCTACGTGCCGGACTCAACGCGGATTATCTGTAGTCCAGTAGTGCATATTTCGTAAATATAGGCGTGCATGGTTTGTAAAGGTTACATCATGGGTAGATAGTATGAGTAGATATATAATCGGGGTTCTGGGTCAGGAGTGTGGGGTGTAGGCGGGTAGGAGCACATGGCATCTGGTAGTGGACCAGATGACATTGAACTTTGACCTTGACCTTGGACCTCAAAAATTCCCTTTTTCCCCTGAAAATCACTCAAAACTCCTAGAATTTCCTTCAACATTTCCCGAATTTACCTACAAAAAATTATCATGAGTCACTCAGTCACAAGGCATGACCGTGTTTCAAGAATGTTCCGGTTCATTGCCCTGCCATTCTACTTCACGCTCTGTCATTCCATGCCACCATCCTGGAATTTTCCAGTTCATGCTCTGTTATTCCATGATACCACCTTGTTTGAAGAATGTTCCAGATCTTGCTCGGTCATTCCACCTCGACATCTTGTTTCTATATCTGTCATGTGTGCCAGTAGAGGTTTAAATGTTGTATACATCAAACATATATGGCAATTATTATTTTCCCAAATGCTATCGCCATGGACATGTGTTCGTTATGTTAACTCCTGCAGGAGGCATGTTGGCAAGATACTGAAAATATATTTTCATCGTTTTGTATCACTACAACCTGTGCTCTGAATTTTTTATTAATAAAAAACAAACAGTATAGAGATATGTATGTATATTAGACCTCAGACCAGTAAGTAGGCATACAACCATGAGTAGTTTCTAATTCTTAAAATAAACAGACTATATTCTGAAATATATTTAGGAAATAAATTTTTGTTTCTACAGGATATTACATATTTCTTGTAGTTAGTTTATCACTAAATCATCTTCTGTCCACTCATAAATTCTGGTCTGAGGAGCAGTCTTCTCTTTGTACAATCTTCTTAAGATTAGCAGACACTTGCTGTAAAAATATACATTGTTATTTATCCATGATCACATCCTTGTCATTCGAACTATTTTTTCATCTGGAAACCCCATCCAACGAAAGTATATTTTATTGCCGTAACATTTCAAAATTTTCTCTACAAAATAAGTGTCGGGGAATTTCGTTGGGTGTATTTCCTCACTGTAAAAGCCGCTTCGAATAACTCGGCCATCCAGGTCTTCGAGATAGTTGGTACGATATTCACAATGTCGAATATTGACGACTCTGTAAAATTAGTTTCGCCAGTTCTATACANTCACAATGTCGAATTTTGACGACTCTGTAAAATTAGTTTCGCCAGTTCTATACACATAATTTGTCAAATGTCCCTTTCATTCTTGAAATATATACATTTTCAAAAACAATAGCTTTTGGCTTCCAACTATCAATAATTTTTTCATTCCTCTAAACTGTTTGTAGAAGGGAGTTGTCTTNCACTGTAAAAGCCGCTTCGAATAACTCGGCCATCCAGGTCTTCGAGATAGTTGGTACGATATTCACAATGTCGAATATTGACGACTCTGTAAAATTAGTTTCGCCAGTTCTATACATATCATTTGTCAAATGTCCCTTTCATTCTTGAAATATATACATTTTCACAAACAATAGCTTTTGGCTTCCAACTATCAATAATTTTTTCATTCCTCTAAACTGTTTGTAGAAGGGAGTTGTCTTNCAAACAATAGCTTTTGGCTTCCAACTATCAATAATTTTTTCATTCCTCTAAACTGTTTGTAGAAGGGAGTTGTCTTTATCGTCGATGGAGCACATACCTATTGTGCTGTGTCTTTTTTGGCTGTACTCGGAAACCAGTTCTGGTAGTATTCCCAAACCATTTGTAGCTTCCTTGTGCTGAGAATTGTTTCCACATCGCTGTCTTTAAAGTGATATTATATCTTTTGACAACAGCAGACTTCATACCACTATGTACAGAATAATGATATATCTTGTGTTTCTTCATTAGATGCCAGAACTATGGATTATAGAACTCGCATCCAAGGTCGGTTTGCAGATTTTTTGGTTGGTCTTTGTCACCCAAATCGAGTTCCATCGCTTTAGCAACATCTTTACTTCGTTTGGTTTTGACTGGTACAAAAAGGCGAACTTGCTATAGCAATCGATCACAATCATTATATACTCGAATCCTTTATTCACATAGGTATATGGAATCATTATAACCAAATCTGCATGGTATAAATAACGTAATCCAAACACTATCACTTTGAATCCTGTATAATTTCATCTGGCCAGCTTGTGCAATTCGCTAGCGATTTCTGCTAGACTCATCGTATGTTGCCTCCTTCATGCAATTCCTCTAGAATATTAGTAATTTCGTTCATGTGGGAATTATTTCCAGCTCTTTCTGAAGCAATCAGTAGCCGTCATCTATCAAAAAGCTCGTTAACATCATCCCAATAGACATACTCTAGATGATGTCCATCTTTTATTTTTGCCAGCAGACCAAAACCAAATGGTATGTTTACCTCTGGAAACAGACTTAAAATAATGCTGAATTTTGCATGAGCAGTATCCTTATACTCGTTGCTCGATGGATCGTTATCTTTTAACTGTGCACTTGTNTAATGCTGAATTTTGCATGAGCAGTATCCTTATACTCGTTGCTCGATGGATCGTTATCTTTTAACTGTGCACTTGTCAGTTTGAGTAGCCTCTTGTACTGTTGCAGAGAATTTTGTGAATATGTAGTAGGTTCTATCCTGAAAAGTAATTCGTAAAGGCCGTGGACTGCACACAGAGATTCATTTCCGATTTGAATGTCATCATTAGGGAGGAAAAATATTTACTGGTTCCCACAAACAAATTTTTATTTCGTTTATAAACTCTATATGTTCTATCATTGAACAGAGGCGAATATATTGCTAGGTAGCCATAAGNTAATGCTGAATTTTGCATGAGCAGTATCCTTATACTCGTTGCTCGATGGATCGTTATCTTTTAACTGTGCACTTGTTAGTTTGAGTAGCCTCTTGTACTGTTGCAGAGCATTTTGTGAATATGTAGTAGGTTCTATCCTGAAAAGTAATTCGTAAAGGCCGGGGACTGCACACAGAGATTCATTTCCGATTTGAATGTCATCATTAGGGAGGAAAAATATTTACTGGTTCCCACAAACCAATTTTTATTTCGTTTATAAACTCTATATGTTCTATCATTGAACAGAGGCGAATATATTGCTAGGTAGCCATAAGCATGTACATTTCGAGTATTAGCTAGATCGTTTTTGTACTTAAAAAAGACAATGGAATATCATCTTCATCCGCCACTTCTACTACATCCAGTTTACACTTTCGTTTCCTCCCTGGCTGCTGTGCGGCTTCAATACGACTGGGGAAACTACAGCTTGAGGTTGCAAATTATGAGGTTGAGATGTGAGCGGTTTTAATGCATCCTCCAAAATCCTGTCACATTCCAAACTTGCTATCTTGGCGAACAAATATTTTCAATGCACATTTTCGATAACGCGGCATAATTCATCGGCAGTGTCCACCACTTTAATAAATACAAAAGAGTAATGGAAACAGTGTGTACATAATTTTACTATTTAGGTGTAGTCTTCGGTTTTGGATTTAACACTGCTGTAGGCCGAGGTGCACTTTATGTAGGAGTAGCAGCTGGTCGTATGGCTTGATGTTGTTTTTGATATTGTCTTATAATTATGTTATATGCTGTATAATAGCATCTCGGATATGACTACCATGTTTCCATACTTTCTCATCATAATTCATGGCAGACAAATCAGTAATAATATTGCTGGAAATTCTTTACTCTACAGCATTAATATTTGTATCTAACATAGAAACTTTGTTTAAGCCTTCAGCCAATGTATGTAGTCGGGTTTCTGGTTAACCAGATGTTGTTTGCATTGCTGCCAATGCCCTTATAGTTTCTGAATTAACTTTTTGAAAATACAACATACTAACAACATCACCACATTCTTAAGTCGCTTCACTCCAATGCCACAGTAACCATCTTCCATTTGCACTAGACAGCTATCTCTTCATCGTTTCAGACAATCATGTCCGAATTTATATATGGTATATGCCATATATTACTGGTGAATGNACATCACCACATTCTTAAGTCGCTTCACTCCAATGCCACAGTAACCATCTTCCATTTGCACTAGACAGCTATCTCTTCATCGTTTCAGACAATCATGTCCGAATTTATATATGGTATATGCCATATATTACTGGTGAATGTTTATGAATTGATCAAAACCTCGACGGTACCTTCTTTAAGTAGTGTAATGTATTTTACTGTAACAAAGAATCTGTACGCCGCACTCCAACCACAAGCACACACATCTTTAAACTTTTTGAAAAGCAAGTCTGTATNGTAACAAAGAATCTGTACGCCGCACTCCAACCACAAGCACACACATCTTTAAACTTTTTGAAAAGCAAGTCTGTATTTACATAGTCGGAATACGCATGGCATAAATTCTTTTCCTCCATCCAAAACAAAACTAGCACATTTGCATTATCGCGAAGTAAATGTTTTGGTATGCGAGAATAAGTTAGACAGAGGTAAAAACAATCCACCAACGCTTGCCTGTCCATACTGAAATATTCCTGCATACAGGTCTGCTTCTGACATGCTACACCATCGAAAATAAATATAGAGTTTCGTTTAGCCTTATCGGGAGGAATCACATTCTCTTTATCACTGCATGGAAAATACTGTAGGCCATCCACAGCTTCTATAATCCGAGCAAGTCGCTTTTACTTTGGTTGTTGAAGCGATTTCGAGTATAGGTACACATTCTCGAACCGAAGACTATTGGTGTCTTCCAGTAAACTCAGAAGCACCATGTTTTGCCACAATAAGATGGACGACCAATAAGACTCTCTATGGTATTTGGCAACAGAGAACCATAACTTGATTTGTGGGAAGTACATTCATTTACAGCNTACCAATAAGACTCTCTATGGTATTTGGCAACAGAGAACCATAACTTGATTTGTGGGAAGTACATTCATTTACAGCGATGATGTGCACTGGGAGACTATTGTCCTTCTTGAAAATCTCCATTCTACTGATATAGAAAACTTTCAAAGTGTTGGTACTTATACAGTGACCATATTAAAATATGGGGAAGTGAGAGGCCATCACAAATTTTGGGGAAGTGGCCGAACACTCTCCAAAAATTGTATAAAGAAGCTGTCTAAAGTTTTGGTGGTCAGTCTGTTGTAATACCCCTTAGGGGCAAGACCAAAATAGGACGTGGATCCATGAATTTGATTATAAACAAGCTTCCATTCGAGCTGCACATTCCCGGTTACGAGTACTGCAGGCCGGGCATGAAACTTGCAAAATGGCTTGCATGTGGTGACAGAGGTATTAACGCTTTGGATGAGACGTGTAAGGAGCACGATATTGCTTATTCAAGAAGTAACATCTTGATAGACAGACATGCTGCTGATGCTGTTCTCGCCAACAAAGCTAAGAAGATTGTAAAATCACCTCAGTTAAAATTTGGTGAAAGTCTAGCTGCTTGGGGTGTTTCCAAGATAATGAAAACCANAAGATTGTAAAATCACCTCAGTTAAAATTTGGTGAAAGTCTAGCTGCTTGGGGTGTTTCCAAGATAATGAAAACCAAATTTAAGCGTGGCATGGTCATGCAATTCAACTAGAAGAAAAATAAAAGAAGAACATGAAGAAAAGCACGAAATAGAAGAAAGAAAAAAGAAGAATTTCTACCTTTCGTTTTGCTTGCTCTGGGCGCTCTTGGAGGTCATTTCTGAGGTACTAGTAGTATAGACAGGGCAGTGAACAGTGCCAAAGGACAAAATAAGCAGTTGGCCGAAGCAATTCGACACCANGTAGTATAGACAGGGCAGTGAACAGTGCCAAAGGACAAAATAAGCAGTTGGCCGAAGCAATTCGACACCACTGAAAACCGGAGTTGCTCGCAAACGGTAAAAAAAAAAACCCCGCAAAGGTTTGTACTTGAGGCCATATCCGATAGTCGGCAGAGGCCAAAGAATAAATAGGAAAAGTCCAGCAAAAGGGACAAAGAGGCA
This sequence comes from Clitarchus hookeri, assembly GCA_002778355.1. Classification (NCBI taxonomy): domain Eukaryota; kingdom Metazoa; phylum Arthropoda; class Insecta; order Phasmatodea; family Phasmatidae; genus Clitarchus; species Clitarchus hookeri. The sequence continues at coordinate 64,443 of NQII01007056.1, read as the reverse complement.
ATCTTGAAGTCATTACCTAAACGACCCCTTACAAACACAGATATAAAAAAATTTGCATGCAATTTTAGAGTACCATATTTCTGCAGTGTGTACATGTGTGCTAGAATACCACGGAAACCCAAAAATAATGAGTCGGCAGTAGTAAACTTTGATGATACCAGAGGTCCACTTCTTAAACGAATANGTAACAAAGAATCTGTACGCCGCACTCCAACCACAAGCACACACATCTTTAAACTTTTTGAAAAGCAAGTCTGTATATACATCGTCGGAATACGCATGGCATAAATTCTTTTCCTCCATCCAAAACAAAACTAGCACATTTGCATTATCGCGAAGTAAATGTTTTGGTATGCGAGAATATGTTAGACAGAGGTAAAAACAATCCACCAACGCTTGCCTGTCCATACTGAAATATTCCTGCATACAGGTCTGCTTCTGACATGCTACACCATCGAAAATAAATATAGAGTTTCGTTTAGCCTTATCGGGAGGAATCACATTCTCTTTATCACTGCATGGAAAATACTGTAGGCCATCCACAGCTTCTATAATCCGAGCAAGTCGCTTTTACTTTGGTTGTTGAAGCGATTTCGAGTATAGGTACACATTCTCNCACAGCTTCTATAATCCGAGCAAGTCGCTTTTACTTTGGTTGTTGAAGCGATTTCGAGTATAGGTACACATTCTCAAACCGAAGGCTATTGGTGTCTTCCAGTAAACTCAGAAGCACCATGTTTTGCCACAATAAGATGGACTACCAATAAGACTCTCTATGGTATTTGGCAACAGAGAACCATAACTTGATTTGTGGGAAGTACATTCATTTACAGCGATGATGTGCACTGGGAGACTATTGTCCTTCTTGAAAATCTCCATTCTACTGATATAGAAAACTTTCAAAGTGTTGGTACTTATACAGTGACCATATTAAAATATGGGGAAGTGAGAGGCCATCACAAATTTTGGGGAAGTGGCCGAACACTCTCCAAAAATTGTATAAAGAAGCTGTCTAAAGTTTTGGTGGTCAGTCTGTTGTAATACCCCTTAGGGGCAAGACCAAAATAGGACGTGGATCCATGAATTTGATTATAAACAAGCTTCCATTCGAGCTGCACATTCCCGGTTACGAGTACTGCAGGCCGGGCATGAAACTTGCAAAATGGCTTGCATGTGGTGACAGAGGTATTAACGCTTTGGATGAGACGTGTAAGGAGCACGATATTGCTTATTCAAGAAGTAACATCTTGATAGACAGACATGCTGCTGATGCTGTTCTCGCCAACAAAGCTAAGAAGATTGTAAAATCACCTCAGTTAAAATTTGGTGAAAGTCTAGCTGCTTGGGGTGTTTCCAAGATAATGAAAACCACATTTAAGCGTGGCATGGTCATGCAATTCAACTAGAAGAAAAATAAAAGAAGAACATGAAGAAAAGCACGAAATAGAAGAAAGAAAAAAGAAGAATTTCTACCTTTCGTTTTGCTTGCTCTGGGCGCTCTTGGAGGTCATTTCTGAGTTACTAGTAGTATAGACAGGGCAGTGAACAGTGCCAAAGGACAAAATAAGCAGTTGGCCGAAGCAATTCGACACCACTGAAAGCCGGAGTTGCTCGCAACCGGTAAAAAAAAACCCCCGCAAAGGTTTGTACTTGAGGCCATATCCGATAGTCGGCAGAGGCCAAAGAATAAATAGGAAAAGTCGAGCAAAAGGGACAAAGAGGCAATCTTGAAGTCATTACCTAAACGACCCCTTACAAACATAGATATAAAAAAATTTGCATGAAATTTTAGAATACCATATTTCTGCAGTGTGTACATGTGTGCTAGAATGCCACGGAAACCCAAAAATAATGAGTCGGCAGTAGTAAACTTTGATGATACCAGAGGTCCACTTCTTAAACGAATAATGTGATTTATTTTAAAGTCATGCAGATAGTATCCGCGCGTCAGGCGAAAGCTCGGAGCTTCGTTCCATGCATTTCTCTGCACTTAAATTAGATGGTTTTTGGTCAATGGCACTAATCGATTTCCAGACATATTTTTCAGACCCAAATGTGGAATTCTCCAACTTCATGTTCCATTATTTTCGAGAGGACAAAAGAGCCTCAGGCGAAGAGTGTTTACTAATCGGCTCCTATGAGATAGAAGACATTGTGCTTTCCTGAAATGCTCACTACAGCCTGATGGGACATCGTTTCTTTGAGGCAAACCCAATACATTGAAGAGTGAAATGATTTGCAGTGCAAACATTGATTTCATAAAACAATATACACTAGCTTCCATGATATGTTTCGAGAAAAAAATTTACGAGGCAGGTAAAGTGCATGAATTATCCTTGCGGGTAAATATTTTGCGGAAGAATGTTATAAGGGTAAACTGCAATCGGTTTAGCAGTTCATACTTGAATGGTCAGCCAAGCCACACACTACATGAGTTTTCCGCTTTTCTACCTCCAGGATTCAAGCTTGTCGAGGTGCCTAAAACATTTATTTATGCTCCAGTTACAACTAAGAGTGTGCAAGAAATTGTTGTTCAATAGACATACCCATGCCGATAGCATTTGTGAAAATAATAATTTCCATATATATTTTATGATTACATAATTTAAACCTGTGCTGGCACTCATGTCACCTCTAGAAATGAGATGTTGAAGTAGAATGACAGAGCATGAACTGGAAAATTCCAAGATGATGACATAGGATGGCTGAGCGTGAAGTAGAATGACAGGGAAATGAACCGGAACGTTCTTGAAACAAGTTCTTGCTGTTTTTAAGACTGAGTGACTCATGCAAATTTTGTGTAAGGAAATTTTTTTCTGAAAATTTTGTAGATTTGGAGGGAAAATCGGAAATTTGTGAGGTAAATTCTAGCAGTTTTTAGTGTTATACAGAGAAAATGGGAATTTTTGAGGTCAAAGGTGAAGGTCAAATGTCACCTCTAGTCCTCTGCCAGATGCCAAAACTGGTCCACTGCAAGATTTCATGGACTCCTTACCCTCCTACACCGCACACCTCTAACCCAGAACCACCATTATCTATATAATTGTATGTTCTTACAAAATTTGCCGTTATCCCTTACATACATCAGAAAAAACCTATAAAATTGAATACACTGCTGGAAATCGCCTTCTTGTAATATCTAATGAAGAGCCACGTGATATAGATGGAATTTCCATTGGCGCAGTATCCGTAGCACACTTTTTTTACTTATTCCTACGAACCTGGAAAGTTCTCGCATACCCATGTGGGGGTTTGCATCGACACATGACATNCACTTTTTTTACTTATTCCTACGAACCTGGAAAGTTCTCGCATACCCATGTGGGGGTTTGCATCGACACATGACATCACATCGTGTTGATGCGTCTCGCCCGTGGCAGTCATTCGTCGCACTCGTATTTTGGAATTCCAATCACCTCGTGACAAGAGTGTGCAAATTCTTCGTATCGTTTGTCGTGAGATGGGCGTCCGATTAGGATACCTTTCTCCATACATTTGGACGGCTTGCTTGGCCTTTCTGACACACTCGCCGTAAATAAGTAGACCGTCCAGTTTTTCCACATTCATGAACTTTATTGCCTACCTACAGCCAAACACTGCAATGCCACTTACCATAACAGATTACGGGGACTGGTGCTGCGCTGCTATTAGTAAGCTGTCCCGCCAGAATGAGTCACGGCGCGTGTGGCTTGCTTACAGTGATAAGTATAGGTCCACTGCCCTATGCTACCAGCCTACCTAACATGATCATATTTGCACATTATTTCTTGGCGTTTCTGTGATACTTTCTATAGCATATGCAATATCACTGAATTCTTCTTTTCACGTACTTTCAGATGCTATTGAAATAAATGTATCCTTCCCGGGGAAAAATCATATGTGGTTTAAATATTTCTGTCCATACACTTGTTACGAATAGTCACTTTGCGCAAATGACTCGCCTGCATACGTAATTTCACTAAGCGAAGACTGCATTTCGTGTTATGCAACCGTTGTGGACATTTTGGAGGTGTACAAGTTAGGCGGTCCAGCCTGTATATTTATCTATACATTTGCAGAACAAGCACAATTAAAACTGTTATTGGAGTGGTTAATAAGCCTACTGTAGCTGACAATAACATTCTGAAATAAATTTACTGAGGCACTCGTCTCAATGGTTATACTTTTTAATTCACTTTCAGTGAACATTGTACTNCATTCTGAAATAAATTTACTGAGGCACTCGTCTCAATGGTTATACTTTTTAATTCACTTTCAGTGAACATTGTACTATAGTGTACTGGTGAAACTTCGAAATTATGTAACGGAGTTATGCTACCCTACGGCGATCATGGGTACTTGCGTTTTTGAAGACGCCCGTTGACAACAGCCCGAGGAAGCGTTAGACTCCGTGATGCTGGTGCTTGGTGGTGTCGGCGAAGGCCGGAGCTATACTGAGCGCGCGGTNGGTGGTGTCGGCGAAGGCCGGAGCTATACTGAGCGCGCGGCGTTTACATCCACCTAGCGGTGGCTGGGGCGACTGAAGGAAGTCGCCTTGTGATGTCAACGCCACCTTTGAATTGGATTGAACTTATATCGACTTCCGTTTCTAGGATATTCTCCACAGCTTTGGGCAAGACGATGGTTGCGAAATCTTCGTTATTAATGACCTGGCAAACTAAGCGACGGCTATATATTTATTCTAACAGAACATTTGTATTGCAACCCCGTAATTTTATAATTTTTTAAAGTAATTAGGGAAATATAATATTTGAATGTTATAATGTAATATTTGTATACACTTTGTAAAGGCAATTATTTGAAAACTTTGTGAGGAGAAGTGCTCGGAAATTAAAATTTTAAAGGGAAATTCATTGTTTTCACTTTCTGCAATTACCATCTTAACTATTAAGTAATGCTACTGATTCCTTTTTTTCATAATTTTTAAACGCCTCTGATTTATGTTCATTATGGATGAAATGGTTGTGGAGTTGGTGGCGAGTTTTATACATATGACAGAGTGGTCTGATGATCACTAAGGATCCTCTGTTGAAATTAATTTCAGCTTATAGCTTAAAATTTTCCAATAACACTAAAATTTTTAGATCATTACAATTACTCAAATGATTGCTTGGTATTCAAGTTCTGAAAAAAATTCCATTGGTTTATTTAAATTGTGGGCAGAACTTGGAGATTAATTGCTCCNACTTAAATTTTTAGATCATTACAATTACTCAAATGATTGCTTGGTATTCAAGTTCTGAAAAAAATTCCATTGGTTTACTTAAATTGTGGGCAGAACTTGGAGATTAATTGCTCGTATTCTCTAATCAATTATAGACCGTTTGGTGGATCTGGACAAAATTTGACAGTGATGTCCTTCATTACACGACTGAAATTTTTGTGTAGGCCAAAATTGAGCTCCGGCCCTTCATTGGGTCTGAAATCCCATGAGCAGGCTTGGGTAACTCTCGTTGTCCTCTCATTCCCGTTCTCCAAAATTATTCTTTGCCAGTACAACTATCAAAATACGTGCATTGGCTTTGGGTTTATAACACTGTTTATATAAATCCGCATTCTAAAATGTTAGTAAACTAGCTACTACACTGCCCCTGTCTATGTATTAAGGCATTCGCCTACCTGGAGCCATTTCTGTGTTTGAGGCTCGAGCAAGAGGGTGACACTGACTAGTGAGTCGTCACCACTATGTAGAAGCCTCTAATGACATGTAGTACTGTGTTTTCGTCGATTTACGTGTTCTTAAAAGAATTTGAAGTGATGGCCTTATAATTTATTAATGAAAAGTCTGTGGCAAGGTTTAATAAATCCTCCATTTGTAATTTCAATTGTTCCGGGTGGTAAGTTTTAAGATAGAGTAGTCTTGACAAAGCCGTTTTAAACGAAGTTATAGGGTTCTAAAATAATATTTGTGGCATGGTGATATCTTGAAAGTACCAAGCATTCCTCGTCTGTGGTATGTTTTCTTTCCGCGAGTAAACATTTCGGGGCCAAGTTTAAGAGTTTCGTCAAATATTGAGTATTTGAAACATGCTGAAACGCAGTTCAAGCACCAGGTAGTTGACTACCTTGCATGTACACAAAATACACTGCCTGACAGAGAAAATGTCACACCACGAAGGCATGAACGTGCAGAGCGGTTGTACATATGCGTTTTATGGATTTGATTACCATTTCTTGCCAATCACACGAACCGCGCGCGTGATAACGGCAGACAAACATCATGCGAAGCTGTCATTCGGGACTTCGTCACGGCCGCACCATGTGCATTGGCTGTTACCATGTCTGGAGAATGAACAAGGCGTTATAATATCTTTAAGACGCCGTCGTATGTAATTCCGTGAAATGGATGTTCCATCGTAGGTCTCCGTACTGCCGCTTGGTACGTGCTCCATATTCTGAAGAAACGCAGTGATGCCACGACCATCCGTCGCATTCGCAGACAGTGGTCCCAGGAAGGAATTGTTCATCGTCGTAGTCGAATAGGAATTCGGAGACAGACGCCAGAGCGCACAGATAGTCACAAATTTTACTGCAGATCATTACATTACCTATCCCGTTTTATTCTCCTTAAGTAAGTTCCTTCTTTCATAACTAGTTGGCTTTATTCCATATTCTGTTCCCATAAGGTTTCTATACCTGGTTCATTCCCTGGTATTGTTGTTTTAATTTTGTTCGTTCCTTTGGGGGTTTTGGATATTTTTTCCCTCTTTACAGTGTTACGCATCATTGTTTATTNGTTTTAATTTTGTTCGTTCCTTTGGGGGTTTTGGATATTTTTTCCCTCTTTACAGTGTTACGCATCATTGTTTATTACTTTTGCAGTTCACTTGTATATCTCGAACCATCCGTTTCTGTGCAAGAACGAAGTTTTCGTTGGCACTCATGTACTCTGTATTGACTGTTCCTATTGTATTCAAATAATTGTAACCTGTGTCATTGAGATCAATAAACAAACTATAAGATCAAATTAATAAATCACAACAGACGCCATGCCGTGGAACACCGACAATCCACGACTGGCGACATTTTGCGAAGCGNATCAAATTAATAAATCACAACAGACGCCATGCCGTGGAACACCGACAATCCACGACTGGCGACATTTTGCGAAGCGTGCAGGGAAGTTTGGATGCTCCAACATCAACACGAACGGTATCGCACCAACTGGCTGAGAGAGGTTGGTTGTCCAGCCATCCGTTGCGAAAGCCACGCTAAACAGCGGATCTTCATCGTAGCTTAGCATGGTGTTGCACCAGAGCTACGTGGGGCGCAGAATGGAACAGTGTAACCTTTCGCGACTAATCACGTTTTTGTCTCATCAGTGATGATCACCGTGTGAGAGTCTAGCGGCGATGTTCCATCGAGTGGATTCCTTTGCCGTTGTGGGGCGCCATACATCTCATCAAAGTGGCGTCATAGTTTCGGATGCTTTCAGCATCAACAGCCGCTCACCTCTTTTACGCTCTACGAGCACGTTAACTTCATGCTGATATATTGATGAAGTGCTTAGGCCCGTGGCAATACCATCCCTGCAGTATGTTTCAGACGCACGTTTTCAACTGGATAACGCCCTGTGGCACGTATAGCTCAGATCAGCNTACCATCCCTGCAGTATGTTTCAGACGCACGTTTTCAACTGGATAACGCCCTGTGGCACGTATAGCTCAGATCAGCCTCAATTATTTGCAAGGTCTTCAGATGCTTCCTTGGCCGGCCCGATCTCCCGATTTCTCGCCAATTGAGAACCGGCGGGTCATGATTTGACGTCGGTTGAATACACTAGCATACCCACGAAATGAAGATGAGATATTGACTTGGATCAATAAAACATGGTATACGATACACCAGGACATTATTCTAATGTTTGTAGAATCGGTGCCACGTTGGAATGAGCAACATGAAGGCTCCACTACTTACTTACCACTCNTTGTAGAATCGGTGCCACGTTGGAATGAGCAACATGAAGGCTCCACTACTTACTTACCACTCTGTATTTTAGGCCAGTGGAGACTTTTATGTGTGTAAAAATTAAGATATTACATTCTGCTGCTGTTTGACTATTTGTGCGTGCAGTTTGGTCGGTTTTTGAGCATTCTTTCAAGGTGTGGAATTTTCTCTGTTAAGTGATGTATAATATATACAACGGAACGGTACTGACAGCGAAATAAGAGTAAACAAACGTCCATGGTACGGTCAGACCATACGTTTTCGACAGTAGTGACTGCTACTGGCGAGTTTATGTTGTGGACACGTCTACAAGTTACTTGTAATGCAAGAGAGTGTTACGGGGCTACAGCACATGCTAAAGATGAGGTAGACCGATTTTTCGCCTTTTGTAAATGTACCCAAATTTGACGTATTCTGCGCCCTTACAACTATCATATTCACACGGTCAACAATGACGAACGACAAAACACAAGCTCTTGTATATGAAAAAAAAAAATACTTTTACAGTCTATTCGTGGTTTCTTCGCACTTTTTGAATCGAACGTTTGAAAAATCACCCCANGAAAAAAAAAATACTTTTACAGTCTATTCGTGGTTTCTTCGCACTTTTTGAATCGAACGTTTGAAAAATCACCCCATGCATGACGTGTTTTGTTCTTTCTTAAATATATAATGTATCACAAGCGTTACATACTTCTGTTAACATAAAAGTACCTTATTTGTTGGTTAAATTGAACTTGCTTTTATATGTAATCTATATATTATAATATTTCATTAATAAATAACAAGAATAAAAACAGTGGGGAAATAGGTGTGTTGGCAATACTTATTAACAAATAGTTCTTATGCAAAATATTANTAACAAGAATAAAAACAGTGGGGAAATAGGTGTGTTGGCAATACTTATTAACAAATAGTTCTTATGCAAAATATTATTACACTGAGTGCGCACGCATGCGGTGCGTTGTCCCTTTTGTGTATTTCCCTAGACTGAGGTGGAGGAATATCCTGGAAGTATAACTTGAGCAGGAATTCAGAAAATTATTGAAGTGACCATTAATTGACTATACGAGTTTGAATTTAATCTGACTGCATCAAAGCACTTGTTTTATGAAGAATGTCCTAACCTCAGACTTTATACACGTCGTTTATGGCAGTCGTATTGGCAGAAGAGCAGTTCGGCATGTGGCGCAGCTCAGGCGCACACTCTACGGGACCGCCGCGGTCGTAGTGGGCGAAGGAACGGCCACGGCGGTCGTCGTGAGGGCCGCGGGCGTTGTCGCAGGGTAACGGTGCCGACCTGGACCAGTCCTCCTCCTCCTCCTCNGACCGCCGCGGTCGTAGTGGGCGAAGGAACGGCCACGGCGGTCGTCGTGAGGGCCGCGGGCGTTGTCGCAGGGTAACGGTGCCGACCTGGACCAGTCCTCCTCCTCCTCCTCCTGAACTCCGCCGCGAGGACACACGCCGGCCGGTAATGAGGCGGGCCGCGTCCGGGCAATTTGTCCAGGTGTCCACCTCGCCCACGGCCAGGTGGGAAAGGGGGGTGATGGGGCAGGATGTTCGGTCACGCCGCCAGCCGACGAAGAGCCGCGGCCGGCGACCCCTCTCGCCAACAGGTTCCACATTTACGCCCCGGCGATGTCATCATGACGTCGCCGCGGCGTTCGCCCGTCTCCTGGTCGTGCCGGGCTACTTAGGCCTGCGTGGGAGGCGGCGCGATGTATCCCCCCCCACCCAGGGCAAGTGATACAGCCCGTCCACGGTTACTTCCAACTTTCCTGTAGCCCTGCTGAAGTTCTACTTCCGGGATATTCCTCCGCCTTGTGCAAACCAAGCTTAACCGAGTCTAAAAAAATACACCGAAGGCCCAACGCACCGCATTCATCCGCACCTACTTAAACGATGTCTTACACGGGAACTATTTTCTACGTGGCATTACCAACGCGTATATTTTCTCTTTTTTTTAATGCACAGTATTTGTAAATTACATATAACAATTCAAAGATGGAATATAAGTAAAATATGAACCGAAAATGAGATACTTTTGTCTTCACAGAATTACGAAACTCTTGTAACACATGGCATATTTATTTAGGAGGCAAACAAAAGCGTCATTATTGGGGAGATTTTTCGAAGGCTTGATTGGAGAAGTGTGAAGAAACCACGGACAGTCTATGCACAAGGTGAGAAGGGACGTGCAGGGTAGGAAAAGTGGGAAGTGGTCACGACAACGGCGCATCGCGCGCGGGAGGTACGTTCCCTGGTTTTCCGCGCGGCTGTAGCGGACTTCTTCGTGACCGCGCGCTGCTCCCGCGGTGGCCACTTGGTACTCCTGACTCGCGCGTTCTGCCTACAGGCTGGTTCACACTCTCGTAGTAACGAGTTATTGTGGCCTGAATACGTGGTAGGTCTGTCCTGGTGGGAGGGCGTCATCGCATAGGGAAATAATCCGCTAGAGCAGTTTGAATATCCACGTACTAAAATAGAATTATTCAAAATAACACATCGGTGATCATGTTTACATTCAACTGAATTGTAGCGGATATTCTTGTTAGAAATCTTACACCATAATATATCCTTGGGAAGTTTTATAAGGGAGGAGGAATGTTTTTATACAAGTCTTGCAATGGCTAAATTAATTATAATTATTATGGAATTACGTAATTAGAGTTTTTGGATGAGTGCTGTATTAAACTTACTGACTTAATACTTTTAGCTAGTTGTTGCAAATTATGTAAATGGACTTGCAGACAACTGCTAATATTACATGTTCCAATGTNCTTAATACTTTTAGCTAGTTGTTGCAAATTATGTAAATGGACTTGCAGACAACTGCTAATATTACATGTTCCAATGTCAAATACTTAGGGCTTTGCGAAATACAACAAACCTTAGAGTCAGTTAAGTCCTAAAATAATGTTTAATTTGGCAGCAGAGAAATTGGACTCGTTCTTTCGCTTTCTCCATCTCTCTTTCTCTCTCTCTGAACCATTTGGGAGTCCCTCTACGGCTGCTGATTGCCAGAACGGCGTGTCACCTCTCTCGGACTATTGTACTGGCTTCGATGCTCGTAGGCCCTAAACATATGTGTTTCATACCCCGCCTGCTCGGGCCTGGCATAGCCCTGATCTCGTTGGCCCGTGAGTGTCCCGGCGGAGATAAGGCAGCTGAGATGAGTATTGAATTTGAAATGAAATTAATCATTTCCATTCAGATCCAAATCATCTGTTACCATTTCACCAGCAGCCGCAATCTTTTGATGAACCTAGCTTGGCAGCATTGCTGCTCTCAGCGGTCAGCTTTATAATAACGAAGTCTTCTTCAGGCGCTAGTCACAAAAACACCAAAATAATAATTATATTCACCCAAAAATAATTCCTTAAGTGACGACAAATATAAAACTGCCGATGCATTTTGGGAACACGAGCCTGTGAGACACATTTGATTAGATTAATGGCATATGAGAATGGTGCTTTGGAATGTGTACCAAATTCCCGGAATCTTTACTTCTAGGTCCTTTACAGGAAATATAATGTATTTGCTATAAGCGTGGAATTAAAATAATATGTGATATGCCAATGTTCTATTTGTTATAGCCAGTGACAATTAATTTCAAACTGTCATAACTATTGTTACCAAAACACGGGAGACTGGTCAGACATTATCGGAGAATTTGAGACCCGATCTGCCACATTATTATCTGTATCCACAGATACAGCAACTGTTTCCAAGATTAAAGCGCATTCACAAAACATAGCAGTAATTTCGTGGTTGCGTGCAATTAACTTATTGTTGACTAAGTTGATTATTAAACTACAGTGTAAACTTAAATGTCGTATGTTGAGGCGCATTTATGCACAATGTGGCTTTAATAAAGTTATGAAACTTATCATGTGGCAATTCTGAGACTGGTCGTATGCCCTCGCTGAGATGGTATATGATCACTTCGCCAATGGAGAAAAAACGNCATGTGGCAATTCTGAGACTGGTCGTATGCCCTCGCTGAGATGGTATATGATCACTTCGCCAATGGAGAAAAAACGAAATGCTATGGTCAGAAATACAAGAGCACCCTAAGAAAACACACCGCACAGCCATTGCGTTTCCCACAAGCGAGTATTCCATGTAAGTTTGTGAACACGTAGCACTGATACGAGGTGCTAACCTCACGTTTACCGAGTCCTCGTGGTATCAGCGATATTGACTGAAAATTCACTTTACAAACTTTGCACTGCACTCGAAAGATAAGTCGCCCCGAAGATTTATAGACTCTGCCGAGAAAAGTTATTTCCGACAGTACTCAGCCAACCCAGATAAAAAAATTTTAAGTAGGAATTTACGTCGAAAGGACAACAGGAGAAAAACTTAATACGAAAGGGCCAGTTGATTAGACGTACATTGTGCTTGGAACGACTTGAACACTCGGTGCTCAAAAACTAAGTCATGTCAAGTCCTGAGCGCCAAGCATAGCAGGTCTGACGACCTCCTTACCACTTGACCGTGAAGTCTCAGCAACTGCGGCTATAGTCTATTCGTGGTTTCTTCGCATTTCGAACCAAACCTTTGAAAATTAACCCCATGTATGAAACGTTTTGTTGTTTCCTAAATATGTCATTTACCAAAGGCTTTTTATATTTTGTTAACATAAAAGTATCTTGTATTTGGTAGAATTGAAGTTTTACCTGTATTATATATATATATAATAATATTTAATTAATAATTAATATGTATAAAACTTAAAGGGGGTGGGGGTGGTAGGTGTTTTGGTAACGCCTAGTAAGAAATAGTTCTCTGCAAAATTAAATTAAACTGTATGTGCATGAATGCAGTGCGCTGTCCTTTGGTGGAATTTTCTAGAATAGTTAAGCTTACTTTGTACTAGGCGGAGGAATAGCCTGAAAGTAGAACTTTAGCAGGGCTTCAGAAAAGTTGGAAGTAACCATGAATGAATTACTGAGGTTATTCCAACGAGAACTACGATAACGGACATTCATAACTATTAAGTCAGCTAGTCAGCGACCTACACTAATATCCGCAGAACACGTGTTTTGAAATTAATGATTTTTACATACGCGAAGTTTTTATTCTGTTGGCGAATATTCAAAGTATACTCATTGCAATAAAAAAATGCTGCACCCAAAATGAGACATTAGGACGGAGTAGTAGCGATGATACTAATATATGAATATAACATCAAGAAATTCATATTACCAGTCGTTCATTTGAGAACAATTTTTACAGATGAATAGTACCTTAAAAACATCTCGTGGTTACATGCTGCGTAAGATCCGGTATTGAGTTTTAGATACGTCTACTGCTACTTGTGGAATATCTTCCTATAGTGGCTGCAATGCCGCTCCAGAAGTTGCATATCCTTTGATGTGCGAAGCCGAAGCTTCTTTTTCCAGCTGGCTCCATGAATGTTGACCGAGCTGGCCAAGGAAGGGTGTCGACTGCACAAAGGCAGTCCTGAGAAGTCCGTGCTGCAAGCAGATGAGCGATATCCTGTTGGTAAACTNAAGGGTGTCGACTGCACAAAGGCAGTCCTGAGAAGTCCGTGCTGCAAGCAGATGAGCGATATCCTGTTGGTAAACTGTCCGTTGGTGCCGCGTCAAGAAGCTCATGAAGCTGCGCCATATCTTGAACGTTCGGCCATTGTTACTTTACTCCCGCTTAAGGGATATGGAAAATATGTTATGCAGAACTTTGTATTTAAATGTGTGTGTCGCGTGAATGTTTTTCCGANCCGCTTAAGGGATATGGAAAATATGTTATGCAGAACTTTGTATTTAAATGTGTGTGTCGCGTGAATGTTTTTCCGAAGACGAAATTAACAAATCCACCTGCCCTAGTAAACATGCGTAAATTCAACAGTGCTTCCAAAACTATGGCAACAGCCCATAAAAGTAATTCCGAAGCTTACATCGTTCTTTGGCACGAAGGATGAACCACTTCAACCACCAGATTCGTGTGACTGTAAGTCATAAACAGTTTTACTAATATTACACTTGGCAAAAACTGNAAGGATGAACCACTTCAACCACCAGATTCGTGTGACTGTAAGTCATAAACAGTTTTACTAATATTACACTTGGCAAAACTGGTCAATCCCAGACACAGAAAATTCTAACTCGACATTCCTCAAGAATTTTCCACCTATTCCTTTTCAAGTAATGGGAATGTAGACTTGCTAAGAATCGGGAGTCATTCGGTGTAAAAAATTTAGCCTATTTGTAGAGTTTGATTCTGCAATATCTGTGTCGATCCGACAGGATTTTGCAACGTGAGTTGTAAATATTTGTGTTTAAATAATTGAGTATTCTGTAAATAATGATCCTCACTTTTTTCAAAGTAATGAAAGAGAATATAGCGCTTCCAATTGACATATCCAAAATGCACGAGGAAATTAACGTCATCTGAATTTGTCAATGTAACTGAAAACGGAAAGGGCAGAAAGAAAAAATTGATATTGTACTGCAAATATACACTGAAGAGCCAACAAAAACTGATACACCTGGCTAATATCGCGTAGGGCCCCCGCGAGAACGCAGAAGTGCCGCAAGACGACGTGGCATGGACTCGACTAATGTCTGAAGGTATGCAGGAAGCATTGAAATCGGCGTCAATTTGAGAAAGGGTTGCACGTCTGTCGCGTTTAATGATTCTCGTCAGTCGTCGTTTGTTCTCTTCGTTCACGATCTTTTTCTGGCCGTAGCGATGTCGAAGATTTGATGTTTTACCGGATTCCCGATGTACACTCGTGAAATGGTCGTACGCGAAAATCCAAATTTTATCGCTACTTCGGAGATGCTATGTCCCATCTCTCGTGCGCCGACTATAACACTACGTTCAAACTCACTTAAATCTTTATAAGCTGTCATTGTAGAAGCAGTAACCGATCTAGCAACTTTGCCAGACGCTTGCTGTCTTATATAGGCGCTGCCGACCGCATCGCTTTACTCTGATTGGTTCCATACCTCTGTTATTTGGATACGCACGCCTATACCAGTATTTTTGGCTCTTCAGTATACATACGATTTTTGCCTCTCATACAGTTTTGTCAGTTTCACTTGTCAGTCAGCTCACAGTTGCAAGTAAACTTAAGGGCATTTGAGGGAGCATAAAAACATCGTTAAACACAATGAATGTTCAATCAAATTTCCTTAAAAAATATAAAACCTGTCGATGTTGCCACATTTTAGATTTATAGCTAAATAGAAAATTTAATGATTGGAAAAATGCACTTGTTTTATAAGTGAGTGCTGTGAAATTTCTGTCCACGTGAATTCATGCCTTCCACGTAAACAAACGGATGTTTATTCACCCCTCAACGGCAACCACATAAGAATGATGTAAATCCTTGCTAACTTTGATACCTTTTTAAATGCCTATTTAAGGATGCAAGACAACAAAATCAAAGGATGGTATTGTAGTTAGTTGGGTAGGTAGGTTGGGCCTAACGTCTCGTCGACAGCGAGGACATTACAGAAGGGGCAAGTTGCTCAATGATGCAGTAGCAGGGAAGGAATCGTCTATGTCCTGTGTTAAGGAATCGTCCCAGCAATCACCTGGAGTGATTTCTAAAAACCACGGAATACCGAAATCAGGATATCTCGAACCTCAAATCGAAGCTGCTCCTCACGAATGCGAGTCGAGTGTGTTAATACTTCACCATCTCGGCGAGGCAGCACATCTTTTTTCATATATCTGCGAAGAAATAATTTAAATGAAGAGGAGCGATGTTAGGAAACAAACTAAATGAGATACGAGGGGCCAAAAAACGTTTTCCATCATATTGTCTCCTAAACCTGATGTTTTCCTTGCACATTAGTTTGTTTTTTTAAATATTGCAGTAATTTCTAATACTTCATAAAGTTTTCTGTTTTCTATTTCACTTTATAGTCATATATGATTTGTTTGTGATGCTCCAATTACTACGATAAAAGTCAACGTTATTGATATGCTAGAATGTCGGAACCAAAGCACTCACAATACAAAAAATGTGCCAGGTAAATATGACAGTACTTATTCATGCCCTTATTGAACCAAGGAACATCTATGTAGGCCTATAGCATTTTCCTTTAGTAGCACATTTGATAAAATTGGCCAGCAAGAAGGGTGTTGTCAGTGTCTTGAGACTTCATGCTACCAAACTACCCTTGTTTCTAAAAACGTTATGCTATTTCTCTACTGGTTACCCCTTTAAGTAGTCACTTCTTAAAGTAGCATTTCAAAGGAGTCCAGAAAGTATGAACAAGCCATAACTCATAATCAAGCGCGCCGCTTACCTGTCGTTTGAATAGCTTTGCCGAGTGTTTGAAATCCGCGTTCTTTAATGAAACACCTCTGGAACGTGTTTTTATTATACCGATAAAGGAAAAGAAAACACACTTCAAACGAGATACGAATAAAACACAAAAAAAAATCACGCACATTAGAAATTCTATTCCCGAACCCTCCAACACACAAAAAGTATAATGTTCTTGCAACAAAAAATTACTAATTGCTTTGTGTTTTAGTAAAATTAATAGTTTTGTGACAAACTTAATAAAGTTAACCATTTACGAAGTCTTTTATTACTATAATGCAAGCATACTGTTGAGTTTTAATGCTAATGGAGCCTATAAGTAATGTTGCCGCAACCAAAAGTTATATTACGCTAAGAATAACAGGAAGAACAACATTTTTTTGTGTTACTGCGACATTAAAGGTATGTCCAACCAACACAAGTTTACACTGACTTGGCGTTGTAAAATGGCGGGCAGTATTGGCCAGCGATAACCTCGTAAAATGAAACCACTTTATTTAATTTTTAAAGAATAGTATGAGAACTAAAAGTAGCTTAGACCAGCTCTCAAGCCTTGTAAAGTAGTTTACGTGTGCCAATTATGCATATATTTATAGAACATAAAGCATTTCCACGTAACGAAAGAGAACTGCAGTTTGTTGTTATGTTGTACTCAATAGCCATAATATGAATCACGTCCAGACATGTTAAGTAGAGCAGTTGGTAAGACGTCCGGTTCCATAAAGCGGAGAACATCAAGCATTGAAGAAGCGGAATTAACACCCCCCCCCCAAGGCATATTGTCTTTCGTTGGTAACATTTATGTCAGTGTCATAATAATTTTACTCAATTTATTTTACATCGGATTGTTTTTTTTTTTTTTTCTAAAGCAAAGAAAATGCAACAATTCTGTAACACAAATATTACCATCATTTCAACACAAAATTGGTTTTGCCTCAACACGAACGACACCGTAAAGTTGACGGAACTTTAAGGAGATAATGTTGTTACAAATATACTTAATGTAACTTTCACTTTATATTACATTAACAGCAACATTAGTTACTGATTATTCACAAATAACAGGAAATTATTGTTGTTGTAACAGTACTTCTTTGTAACAGTACTACTGTTGTCACAAAATTAGACTTTTCCCATGGCTTACGTAGCTAAAAACTGCTTTTTTACATAGCTGCATTTCAAAATATGCTGTTTTTAAACATGAGAAACTAGTTTATGGACCTGAAATAAATTTTTCTTCAGATTTTTTACCAATACAAATATTGGGTCACAGCTTGAAGTGACAGGTGCATGCTGCTCGATGATAACACTGCACGCCTTG
>NQII01007056.1:3848-46785 GCA_002778355.1 Clitarchus hookeri | reverse complement strand
GGGGGGCACTTGATGCACGTGGATTTGTCGCCCTCTTCGCTTCGACGCTTTTCGGCTTCAAGCGCGCAAAACTCCTCCAGGTAGGCGACAACCTTAAGAGCTTGTACGAAGCTGTGTGATCATACAAGGGATGATCAATATTGTATTATATTCTGTAAAATGTCTAATGATTAAAGTTGGCCACAAGGACAGATGAAACATATCTTCTGAAGAAATTTCAAATTGGTTGATTTTGCAGTTATGACTATAGTGAAATGGTTTTATGTTCGTTTGATTTGTATTTTTTTTAATTGACTTGCTTTTTAAAATTGCTAGAGGAATATTTTTTATTATTTAAATTTGTTGCGTCACGTAGAGTAAAATATTAATACACTATTTGGCATTGTATACATACGTGTATTGCTAATTTTTGTTTGAAATAGCTTATTTTTAATATTGTAAAAATTATATATTTTATATTCTCAATTTAATTTATGTTTTATTTGGTAATGTCTAAAATACTGAGATACCAACTGCAGTATATTTCATTATCAATGTCGCGTTTCTTTAAAAGTTCTTGAAACACATGTGCGAACTTCGGCGAGTTGACGCTTTACCTCGTGTCCGGTGTCCGCTAAGAGGCTACCACGTGACGTCACGGGGCATGAATTTCCTCCTCTAGCTTCTCCGTGGAGATAGTCCAGGAGATGAGGCACACCTGAATAACCCGTTCCTCGGCGGGTTCTTTTCGCGCGCCTTCATTTGTTTTCATCTTTTATTTTTACAGTCCGCGATTGCGCCGCATTCTCCTTCCTTCCCTTCTCCCTTCACAACTCTACCAAAGTATCCGCCCTCATCCAGGTTTATGGTAGTAAAGAGATCCCGAGGTGATACGTAGCAGAGTTTTGCAGAAGAGTGACCTATCTCCTCCCCGCCTGGTCTATTTGTTTTCCTGCATTCTGTGTTACCGAGCTCTAGCGGCTAGATAGTACCTACTTACGATGTTGCAGGGACTATCTACAATCTTGTCAAAGCCTTCAATATGGCTTCTGTGCTTATCATAGTCGACAATCTGAGCCGAAAAGTTTATTATTGTTGTTCGTTGTCATGCGACAAGAAGTTAACCAACAATCATATCGCGGGTGACCTAAGGGATAATGAGTACTTACTGCTTGTATTTAGCTCGTATGGTATACCGATCTATAACAGGAAAACTTTTGCCTATTTAGCGTTTCCAAAATAAATTCATAAATGTTTCGGTAAAGAATGGCTTAGACAGCAAAATACGTTTCGAGTAAACGTTTCTGGGCATGCGAAAGAAGTAGTGAAAAAGAAATACACTTTCTTATGTTAAAACTTTTGTCTGCGAGCTACTTTAGTTTTACGCTGTGGAGTCTAGATATCTTTTTTATTTAGTAAGCCTTGCACGAGAGTTACTTTGCAAAATAAAAGTATGTAATCACGTAAATCAACACCTCGCATTTTTTACCTGAAGCAAATATTAAACATTTGTTACGATTGACCTGCGCGTAATGTACTCCGACCGTAGTTGACTGTACAAAAGGCAAAGTGAGCCAAGCCTGTACTTCGTGTGTTTTTACTTTCGTACTGGAAGATATCTTCCGCTTTCCTAATTCCTTAAAATAAGTAACCTGGGCCATACTGCGCATGTTGCATAGGAGTATACCCGATATAGATAGTCACGAAGTTCTAGAAAATGTCTTATATGCATTCATTCCGTTCCATTTATAGATAGCCGTACTGACTTCGGGCACACAAATTATAATGATAATCTTCCTACTATTCGTATGGGTTTACTTGTATTTAAAACGGTTTGGAGTCTCGCGTTCAAAAATATAAGATTATGTGAAACTGTAATTTGCTTTCTAATTAACACGAGATGTAAAAATTAACATCTCATGCACTGAAATTTAAGAGCTCCAACCATGATTTATTCGTCTCGTATAAACTAAGAAAATTTTTAACTTTATGCATATGGACGTCTTAAAAAACGGTAGCATTGACGGTAGAGTGGTCACTAATTTCCAGTCGATGCATTGTTCCTGCCAAAGAGCAAGAATTTATTTCATTTTCGATTTGCGGTTAAAGATAGTGTAAGATTTGCGTAAGTCATAATTTTAGGCAGTTATTCTGCTTTGGTTTGCTGGTTAATAAGTGAAAATAATTTATTTCAAGGATAGTGACGTCCAGGTAGTATCAGTGCTCATTTGGGGGCAGAATGCTCTAATAGCATGATACTAATAACACTTAGGTATCGCGAAACGTTCCTCCGAAGAGTCCCTCACCTTTATTAATCACTACAAATTAACCGTGGCGTGATACAGTAGGAGTCTCTTTCAAAAACTTCTTTCCGGACATTGGAGAACATAGTTAGGAACCACAATGCATTCAGACCGCAAAACATTTTTCAGGGAGAGGTTCTTGAACACATGTAAGTGATTGTCGGCCACACACGTGTACGAAAAGCTTTAAGAATTGTTGTCTGTGGTCTTATTGTTTCCACAAGGAAGGAAAAATCTCGGTTCTATTTTTCCCTCCAGTACGGACAAAGGCTCTTTGTGTAATGTGCGGTTCAGTTGCATGGCATCATTATTGCAACATATGTATTACTGTTGTGTCTTAGTGAGAAAAGACAAAATATTATATTTCACAAAATATATCCATTTATTACTTTGTTTGTTAAAGACATCGCCTTCTCTTTTACCATGGGAATAAAATGAATTGTCGTGCCTGCCAACACATGCCTGCTAAATTATCGTTTGAACTCGAAGACTACATGTGTGTTCATTTCAAGTCCATGCACCACGCACGCACGATAATGGCACAATTATACGCACGTAACCTTCCGCAGCCCTAAGAATCCCGTCGAGCTGTGTCACAAAAACATTAATTAACATAACACAGGGAAATGACTTGTGGTTTTTTCTGTTACAGACCATGCCGCCCGCTCGGGAATGTATTTTTTGTTATTGTTTTTTTCTTTAGCCAACATTAATGAACATATTCAGACATATACCAGATATCTTTCCTTCAATCACACATGTACCAACACCCGAAAAGTAGTTTCGAATACCGGATTTTCCAATTTAGCATGCAAATTTCCGGCCCTTGTTACAGTGGCTATTTAATCTAGTCGCTATATATGTTGGATAAAACACTCGTATTCATGGTTATAACGTTCATCTACAAGTCAGAAAGTGATGGAATTTCCTTTTTAAGTCATGCTAATAACACTAGAGATATTACATAGGTATTTATTTTGCAAGTGCTGTTCATGTATTTCAATACACTTAATTGAAATAAAGTGGCCTTCGTGACCGCGGTTAATATAAAGTGTCTCCTTGCTACGAAGTTTCGGGTTCGATCCCCTGGTAAGACATGGATAAGTCATCTTCAAAATTGTACAATTTTGTTAGTTGGTTGCGCAAGCATTCCCGACTAGTTTTTTTCGGAAAAAAGCGTAAGCTTTGAAAACCATTCACAGTAATTTGTTTCAATTAACGCAAATCACGGTACAAAAATATTTAACAAATTTTTTTGTGAAAAACCTGCACTCGCAATGCGTTCTTGAGTGATCAAATACTATATATACATATATAGAGATATTTCTCCCATGTCGGACAATGGGTGCAATAACAAACAGTACGAGGTTAACGACAATACAGGACTTCGCTATATATATACTCATTTATGAATGCGTGTTTACATATACACATATATGAATATGATCATTGCTGAGTGTGTTAATAGAACGTCTTGGAAAAAACATATTCAGCCACTATTCCTTACACGCACTCTTGTCTAAGAAGGGTTCCTGGCGCCCGTGCATGCTACGAATTCGTACTGAAGCGCTCTTTAATCACGAAGTCCTGACTTATTTAGCCTTTCTGTGCTTATACACCATATACAGCATATGGGCGCTAAAACCTTTACCATGAACAAATACTGAACATTGGCTAATGTCCAACGCTAAGACTCTGATTTTCGTCTGCGTTAGTCCTAGGCACAAAACTCAAGCAAGTCAGACAGTCAAGTATACCGCTAGAGGAAAGGGAAGCGGGCTTGTGGTAACATGCTCTCGTGGGAAAATTAACAAAAACCACCTTACACACACATTCTACACACCAAATTATCTCTTTGTAGTCTACCCGTGGTTACTTACAACTTTTCTGAAGCTCTACTAAAGTTCTACTTTCAGGCTGTTCCTCCAACTCAAGCAAGCAAAGCTTAACCAAGTCTAGATAAGATACAGCAAAGGGACAACGCACAGCATTTGTGCGCACTTAGGTTAATAATATTTTGCAAGGGAATTATTTCTTTCTCGTCGTTACATACTCACATATTTTATCTAGTTTTTATTCCTATTACTTATAAGCGAAATATTGCAATTTATCAATTAAATATAACTAACAGTTCAATATAACCCAAAAAAATTACAGTTTTATGTTAACAGAAATATAAAACGCTTGAGATGCGTGGTATATTTAGGAAACAACCAGTCACTTAATACATAGGATGGTTTGTTATAGCTTTGATTCGGAAAGTGTGAAGATACTGGGAGTATACTATTAATATACACGTTCTTTGCAAGTTCTTAAATTCACTAAAACATCATTTTGAGACAGCATTTTTCATATAGAAAAGTTCAATTCTATCAAATTTGAAGAACTAAACTTCGAGTATGATTTCTTCCTTCTTCTTCATGCGTGCAGCCTTCAAAGCTGATAACAGGATCTGAAAACAAAATCCTTTGCTGCTATAAATAAGTGATTCGCGTGGAATAAAAATTGCACATCGCACTGAATAAGTGACTAACTCTGAACATTACAGAAGATAAAATATAGGTAATAAGTGAAATAAAAAAAATATCCAATAGACGTCCGATGACGGTGAAATGAGGTGAGAATGGAGTAGTGCAGGAATGCAAGAACGGGGGAAACGGGAGATCCCAGAGAAAACCCACCAACCAGCAGCATCGTCCAGCTCTATTTCCACATACGAAAATCCGGGAGTGGCCCAGCCGAGGATTGAGCTCGGCTCGTCTTGGTGGAGGCAAGTAGGCTAACCGCTTAGTCCCTACGAAAAGTGTCTCTATAGACAGAATGGAAACTAAGCTGAAAATAAGATTAAACATTTTTAAGCTTATGCTTAATTGTGTTACAATATTTGGAAGTTTATATTGGAGATTACGTGTAACTACTGATAACCTTTAACTCAGAACTTCTTATCTAAAAGTACGATCCGGGTGAATACAGAAGTAACTGAATGTCATCAGTAATATATTAATCGTTTGCTTTAAGATTGACTACCAAACTGGACAAAACAAGACTTTATAGAATATTGCAGGTTTAAAACCCTATATATGTAATTACTTTAGATGACAAACATCCTTCCATAAGAAATTCAAAGATGGCAGGAGCTCTTGCCTATTGAATACTGCGTACAGCGTGGATATGATTCGGTACTCCAAAGAGTTATGAAATCATTTTATTTGGACCATCAAAGGATCGAAAAGCAAAATTTCATATTTGCGTCAAATACTGTTTAACGAGTTAGCGTTACGTACGACACTTTCAGAAAGTAAAGATAACTAATTAAAATGCAGTAGTTCTGCATAAACCAATGCCAATACCACAGTTTAAAACTTATATAATAAATAAACTATTACAAAATTTTACATCGAAAATTTGCGTTAGCTACTTCATGATATTTACAAAATTATACCAAGAAAATATTTTTTTTTATTATAGAACATTAGCTTAGTTTTTTACTTTTTAAAATCTATAACAGTCTATGAATGCCAAACAAATAACTTCAAATAGGGCGATTCATTTATATATTTTAACTTCCAATTTTTTTTAAATTTTTTTTTTTCGTAAAGACCTTTTGATTCATTTCAATTGTGTGTTTCCCAAGGGTTATTTGCAGCACTGCAAAACAGTTACAACAACTAATTGACACAAGCACCAATCGCATCGAATATCGTTGATGACGCGCATCAACGACTAGGGCTGCAAAAAACTTGCCAATATTAAATCTGTGGATAAATGGATACTTCGGAAAATCTGTGGTATGTGACACGCAAAAACGTTTACTGATATCTAGTGGCAGATTTCAGAATCCGCGGTATGGTGATACAATTACCATACCGTCCCCATGTGCAGCGGCGGAAGACATTTTTACTTGTGAAATTCCCCATGGCCGCGTCGCTAGTACTTGACGCTTTTCCACATTTAACCCACGATAGGGAACCTTATTGTAAATGCGGTCGTTCTTCATCAAGGGCGGCCGGTTATCGTTATCCTCCAGTAAATATGTATTTCATCTAGGGACACATTGCGTATTATTAGTGCGCAATGCTCCATGTCCGGCGTTTTTATATTATCTTTATTTTTTTTTCTCCTGTGCCGTGATTTATTTATTATTCTGGAATGGCTTAGATCACAATATTCTTTTTCTTTTTAACGTGGATTGTTGGGTTCCAGATTATATGAAGAATATTACGTGATACTGTGAAAGTGACTCGTGAGTGAATTTTTTTTATTACGGTTGCTGATCGGACTTCTCCGTCTGACAAGAAGGCTTCGTAATATTTTAACAAGAGAGTTATTATTTTATGTAAAACAAACTTCGTCAATAAAATCAATGGTTTGTGGTAGCGTTTTGTTTCTGTCTCAAACTAACCAGAAGGCAAAATTAATTTCACTGTTCTCTTCTTCTTTTTTGTTGTTTTACCACTCAACGATTAAAAGTAATATGACATTTCAAAATTAAACAGCAGATAATATTTCTCAGTTTCCCAATATAAAATANATACTGTGAAAGTGACTCGTGAGTGAATTTTTTTTATTACGGTTGCTGATCGGACTTCTCCGTCTGACAAGAAGGCATCGTAATATTTTAACAAGAGAGTTATTATTTTATGTAAAACAAACTTGGTCAATAAAATCAATGGTTTGTGGTAGCGTTTTGTTTCTGTCTCAAACTAACCAGAAGGCAAAATTAATTTCACTGTTCTCTTCTTCTTTTTTGTTGTTTTACCGCTCAACGATTAAAAGTAATATGACATTTCAAAATTAAACAGCAGATAATATTTCTCAGTTTCCCAATATAAAATANGCTCAACGATTAAAAGTAATATGACATTTCAAAATTAAACAGCAGATAATATTTCTCAGTTTCCCAATATAAAATACTCACCTAAATAATATTTTGCTTCAAGAAATCCACGAATCTCCGAAAAGGTGGTGAAATATTATCATGAACATCGTCAATTTTATACGCCGAAACTTCTTCGATACTTATTGCACACGCACATAACTAATAAGACAATCAATCCTTAAAAAAATGTAGACCATACATATTTTTTCAACGTTCAACATTCCAAAATCCACGTACTTCAATGCGATACTCTGTAATAATTTTAATCATCGCCACGGTAGGTTATGAACAAGGAAGAGCAGGTTTTGCCTACAACGCTCGTCTGTGAACGAAATAAATTTTTAATACGAAACGTAATTTCATTCAATACACTGTCACATTATTTCTAAAATATTTACAGCAATTTTGCTAGTTTTAGCCTACATTCCGAAGTAAATATAAGCTTATGAGATCACTTTCCTGTTTGTGCGCATGTGTGTTTGAGCGTGTGTTTGTCCCCCTTTTTCAATTTTTGAACGAAAGAACCAAATTTCACCAAACTGGGTACACTTATAGCACTAAGTGATAACACGTGACTTTTATATTTTTCAACTACTTCGGGAGCTTACTTTCAAAATGGCGGCAATTTTAAAATTTATAATGATTAGTTATATCTTGGAAACCATTCAACTGATTGAAACCATATTTTGTATGTTAACAGCGAAAGTTGTAAGGATTGAATTTAGAGGTAGAGATTTTTTTTGGTTAGCAATTTCGGAAGATAGTACGACATGAAAAAATAAAACATTTAAGTTATATATAGAAAACTACTGAACCAATTTTCACCAAATTTGGCACGTAAGTAANCATGAAAAAATAAAACATTTAAGTTATATATAGAAAACTACTGAACCAATTTTCACCAAATTTGGCACGTAAGTAACACTATTGTAGGCCATGTCTATGTACGCAATAAAATGGACGAGGCACTTATTTTAAAAGTGATGTTGACACAATTTTTTCAGGTTTATTTGGTAAACTACCACACCGTTCCACCTATATCGACCAAATTTTGTATTCTGCCANCACACAATTTTTTCAGGTTTATTTGGTAAACTACCACACCGTTCCACCTATATCGACCAAATTTTGTATTCTGCCAATATCTATTAGAAGCGTCAGATATGCAAAAATTAACCACTTTCGTTAGCCATTTTGTAAGATGGCGCTATTCGTATTTATAAAGTTTTAATGTTATATCTCTGGAAACAATCGACTTATTCTTACCAATTTTGGCAAACAAGTAGTACTGCAGCATGTGATAAAAACACGTATGTTTTTAGAGTGTCAGACATTTATTTTCAAAATGGCAGCTATGTTTTATTTTCGTCGAAAACATGTAATCAATTCCATCTTAACTATATTTGTTGGAAGTCTAAATAAAGTCTCCTTTTCCCACCATTTTGTGAAATACGCAGTACCAAATTACATTAAAATTATCTCATATTAACTAAAAAAAGCAACATATATATATATAACCTGGCAAACAAATAGCACTATGGCAGGCTATGTAAATTGATATGCTTTTAGTGGATCAGACAAATGTTTTCAAAATTGCAGCCATATAAACTTTTTTCTCTGTATGTTTTATCTACAAACCTACAAAACAAATTTCATCTTAAACTCGTATGATGGCAGTATCTATGATATATATTAAATCTGTCTGCAAAAAGCTTAATTTACCCGCCATTTTGTAAGATTGCCACACATGAAATCAAGTTTTTGTGTCGTATCTCGGGAAACAATCAACCGATTTCTTTCAAATTTGGCGCAGAAGTTGTACTGTGGTACGCCATAATAATTTATATGTTTTAAGTGTGCAAGTCTCTAATTTTTTAGAATGGTCGCTATAAAAAATATTTAAGCTTAGTGTGATGCAGCTACGTAACTATATAACTGATTTTAATTTAACTTTGTATATCGTACCTAAGACAAACATTAAAATTTTCTAAAACATAACATCTTTTCTTCTATTTATGAAGATAGTCACATAAAAATGAAGGTCTCATCCAATATCTCAAGGTCCAATCGGCCCATTNCTTTTCTTCTATTTATGAAGATAGTCACATAAAAATGAAGGTCTCATCCAATATCTCAAGGTCCAATCGGCCCATTTCCCACCACATTTTCATGGAAGTAGTTCTGCTTCAGTAGGGTATGTAAATTAACTTGTTTTAGGTGCGGCAGGCATTTTATAAATGGGGTTTATATATAATTTAGATTAATAAGTGATATCTATGTAATGTTTCCACAAAATTCAACCAAATTTTGTACGGAGCTGTATTTATAAGAATCATAAATTACGCATACAGAAATCCTCTTTTGTCGGATTTTTTTCAAAATAGTGCCAGGTGAGAAAATTAAACATTTTTCCATATTTCCGGATCTATCTAACTAATTTCCACCAAAATGTGCACATCTACAGAAGCCCTTGTAAAGTTTTATTATTTAAATTGGGNGGATCTATCTAACTAATTTCCACCAAAATGTGCACATCTACAGAAGCCCTTGTAAAGTTTTATTATTTAAATTGGGTGAGACGTTGACTTTCAAAAAGGCGACTTTATTTATATTTTTATATAGTATAGTTGGCATATGTATTTAACAAATTAACCAAATTCAATAAAATCTTTCATACTGGCAGTATATATTAGAAACATTGTATATAGGCTATTTTTGCTAGGAAATTTTGTACACTGGCCCCGTTTAAGTCATATCTCGGAGACAAATTAGCCAATTTGTACCAAACGTTTCACACATGTTGCGTTATGGTAAGCCATGTAATCTTGTGTACTTTTAGTGGCTCAGCTCAGTGACGTGTGGTGAATTTTTGCACTGTAAACTGGTGTTTGCTTAGTGCTTTACACACTCGGCGCACGCAGCAAAAACCAGTAACCAGAGTGGAGGCGGAAGAAGCTGTATGCATTGCGGCCACTCACGAGAGAGCGGCGCGGCGCGGCACCCATTCAATTTAATTTTTCTGTTCTAAAATTAATCCCTAACCCTTTCTGCGTTTCTTTACGCTGTGATTATTCTCTCCCGTGAGTAAAGAACAATTGAAGGAAATCAAATACATACAAAACATAAGTTACTTATAACACTATGTTCGATATGTATATATATATATATATACTGAAGTGTTGAATTTCATACCAAACCCATTTTCATAAATAAGATATGATTTTTTATTTACTGGTTCATTCTCACTATCTTTGTTCATGTTCAATAACCTGACTTTGGCTAACGATAAATGAATCAAAATTAAAAATAATTTGCTTCTATCGTTACTTTGCATCTTCCGTTGGCTATGCAAAGTCCACACTTTGGCAAGGTAAAGGTACTTAAATGCTGTTGACTGTAAAAAGAACACTATTGAAATCAATCTCTGAAAAATTAATCACTGTCTATTAACTGCATATATGCTGCCTTACACAGTGACACGCAGGTTCCCATTTAAGTAGGCAGCGAATTAAGAAAAATATTTCCAAGCCTTTACGTTGTTATGCGAGTGTAATGTTTAAATTTATGGCAAATCGAGTTGGGGTTCTTCTTCCTTATGGTATACACATTAGAGTACAAACTGGCATTAGGCACCACGTTAAGGTTCCTAAGAATTTCTCGTTTTCACTTGTTTGACGCATGAACAAAGTCATTAGGCCCATGGCTATGCAAATTTTATACATTGCGGAAGGATACAAAATGAGGAAAAAAAAAAGCACATCTTAAGCAGAGCGTTCAGAAGTGCACTGTTATAGGCTGTTAACGGTTGCTTCCAACATTTCTAATGTCCTGCTCAAGTTCTACTTCCAGGATATTGCTCCGCCTCATGCAAACAAAATACTTAACCAAGCATAGAAAATTACACCAAAGGGAAAACGCACCGGATTAGCGCGCGCTCAATGTAATATTATTTTACATAATAACTATTTCTTACTAAGCATTCCCAACTTACATATTTTCTCTCTGTTTTTATTAATATTAATAAGAAACAAAATATTCAAATGTATACAGATAATATAAGTAAAATGTCTTTTAAAATAAAAATAGGGTACTTTCATGATAACACATGTATAAAACACTTGTGATAAAATTACATAATATTAAGGAAATAGCGAAACACGTCATACACGGGGTGATTTTTCAAAAGTTTGATACAAAAAGTGCGAAGAAACCGCGAATATGCTATAAACGTGAACCCGCCAACCACATTGTGTTGCTTATGAAACTAGATCTATGTGAAATTAGTGTTCTGGTTCCCACTGAGGCGATTATGATCCTAGCATTTTGCAACAGGGAACTGGGAGGGTTTCTTCGACACTCTCCTGTCTTTCCCAATCTAGCAATCTGCTCCTCCGTATCATGAGTCATGATCGAAAACGCCATCAAGTTTACTAAATCGACCACATTACCAAGTTAAGAAATAAAAATATTTGGGCATTTGTAGAGCAAATTCACTCAGCTGGAAAAAGCATGCAATATCCTCAAGTATCTCCGCAGAAGTGTCTGCTAATGTTTGCTTTACTTCTCTCCTGTTATCACGTAAAAATGTATTTAATCAAATAAAACTTTATACAACAGGCATACATCCTATGTTTTTTTTTTCCGCATTACTCCATGATAGTGCGAAAAATTTTAAGACTCGTGATGTGGTTCTCCTTTTTTTTATGCTCGTATGAATTGAAAACAGCTTATTTTAAAAGAGACTACAGGTTTGCGCAGGTAAAACGGATCTCACCATGATGATGTGCCTGTGACGACACTGTATACGTATGTTGTTGTTGCATGTTTACATGCAGATGCTGAGGCGGGTTAAATAGGTTTTTGAAATGTTTATTAGGCTTTGTTGTTTCGGGGGACTTCGTGTTATTTCAGCATAAGCGGACACAAGTAAGTGTTGCAAAGTTCCACTGTGCAAAAACACAACGAAATGCTCTTCAGATAAGATATCTGCAAATATTGTAAGTAAAAATCAGTGTGTGAAATGGGTCTAGACGTAGTAAGAGCCGTCAATAACACGGAAATTAGTGACAAAAGTACATGTTTTACGTATGAAAACCATTTCACCATTGAGAAAATATATTTTCTTATCGTAATTGCACTGGTATAATTCGAAACCTAGTAGTAGATAGGTAATGTTACTTCCAAGGCATGGGCTGGGGACTGTGGATCTGCAGATCCACCGCCATCTTGAAATTTTCCTTTTTTCCCCTTATAAAGATCATTGCCCCAAAAATTTAATAGCTAGCCCCCGAAAGGCAATTTTAGACCCATTTGAAAGATTTGTAGGGCTCGCTTAGTACTTGTAGGCCATCGCCCCCTCACCTAAACCATATCCAAGCTCGCCTTACCCCCTTCCCAACTCCACCCCTGGCAATTATTATAAAAATCGCCCTCACCTCACACTAAACCACCCTCACCACTGGCAATTACTATTTAAAGCCACTAAAATGTTTTAACAACTGAGGAACACATAACATAAGACCCACTACCATTGCTACCTTTCCAATTCCCTCCTCCCCCAACAAACACCGAACCATCGCTTAAAGCGTCGACCACCCCGCTCCTGCTGCCCAACACCTCTTCCCACACCACTTTCGTGGGTCTGGCAGCTGGCAGACCTTGTCAAATCGATCGTAAATCGATCAAGACATCTAGGAATCGATGCATTTACACATAAGTAGAATTAATTTATTAAAATTTATTTTACCATTTGAAAAATGCCCAAATCTTAAAAAATAAATACCGTAAAATGTAGTGAAAATGTATTTTTAATGCAAAATCTGTTTATGAAATTTAAATTATGTAAATTTTACACAGAAAAAATATGGCGACCATTTTAACTCCTGTAGTTGCGAGGAGAACCGTCGGAAGGGGAAACAGAAACATATACAAATTTTTAAGCACACACTGAAATCAAGGTGTTTCAATGTAGTTGTCCTTTATTTTTTTCTACCTATTTTCATAATGAACAACCACCTGCCGAAGTTTTTCAGTACAGTTCAGTTCCACGCTGTATATACAGGTCGTTCGGAAACTGAGTGTCCAAACTCCAGACAGTTCCTTCGGACCAATATTCACACAAAATTCACATACGCTTATCTCCGGAACCGTATTTTTATATTAAATAATTGTGTTCAAAGTTGCCCCCCGTACACCTTCAGAACGAGGCGGTGCGATCATGCGTGTAGGATAAGTGGTTGCATAGGGAGTAGGCGCGCGACACTAAATAATTTCAAACGACGCGTCACGCACCTAATTCCAATGCAACATCTTATCATACACGCATGATGTTCTCCAGTTGCTGTACGCCGCAAATTTCAACACAATTATTTGATATAAAAAAATGTTTACGGATATAACAGCTTTTGTGTTACTATTGTTGCAAAAAAATTGGTTGTCTGTAAAGTCGGTTTACTGACGATAGTTGAACGTGACAACGTCTTAAGAAAATACTGATGGAATGGTAGCATTTTTCAAAAGAAAATTTTAATTTCATTTGTTTAATAGATTTGTATGTATATAGAGAAGGAGGTAATTGGAAATCACAATGAAATTGATCAAGTGAGATTTATTTGTACGCATAAATACAATTATGTCAATTTTTTTTTTACAATTTAATAGTTTTTACAAGTATAAATGTGCGTTGAGCAATTGTTTTACAACTTTTAAACATGTGTAATATTTAATTTCTTACAATCTGTGTTATTCTGTTGAGAATAGGACGATGATAGGAAAAGTAGGAAATGAAAGGGAGTGTTTCGAGTTTAATGTGTCTTGAAAAAGTCAAATCGATGGTGGTGCCTCCTAGTGTTGTTGAGTTATTAACGTCTGATGCACAATCGACATTAGACATGTCTTTCATGAATTTGATGAATGTTTTTTTCGCTCGTTCCGCGCTCTCGCTTGCACTTCAAGCCTTACATGGAACGCCTCAGAGCGAGGTAACGCCGCACGAGTCATGTTTTTTCGTGCGTGCAGCCGGCTCTATCGAATTATAAGACGTTGTCACGTCAAAAATCGACTATGTCTGGAGTTCGGGCACCGACTTTCCGAAGACTCCATGCACTGCATACCCCTAATGTTAAAATTCCATCGTTTCATTGGAGGGGAAGGGTGCGTGAACGCCACGTGCATCCAAGGCTCAGGCGGGTGTCGACCCGAAGGCCGCAGTGCGCGGCGGTTGGCCGGCTGTTGCCCGGCGACGCCGTGAGCGAGGAGAGGTCGTCGTCGCAGGCGACTTGCGACCGTCGTCCTCGGCGAAGAGCTGCGGTCCGCCGCCGCGACCACTATCGGGCAGGCACCGTCGACGCTGACATCCGCGCCCGTGGGGCGACTAGCCTGCCGCGGGGCTTCGTCGTCATGCCGCCCCGACCGCTTTCAGCACAAGCGGTCAAGCACCGCGTCCTCCTGAGGCAGGGTCAGCTCGGCGGCGCACTGCACTAGGGGTTATTATAGTGTATTCACGGTTTCCTCGCACTTTTTGAATAGTACCTTTGAAAAATTACACCCTATACGACGTGTTTGATTGTTTCCTAAATGTATATATATAAAAAGCGTTTTAAACTTATGTTAACATAAAAGTACCCTATTTTTGGTTAAATTTAAATTTATCTTATATTTTAACTAAAAATTGTATTATTTAATTTACAATTAATACGAACAAATACAGGGAGAAAATAGGCATGTTGGTAATGACTAGTAAGAAATAGTTCTCACGCAAAATATTATTACACTGTGTGTGCATGAAAGAGGCGCATTGTCCCCTTGGTGTAATTTTCTGGACTCGGTTAAGCTTTGTTTGCATGAGTTGGAGGAATATCTTAGAAGTACAATCGAAGCAGGGCTTCAGAAAAGTTGGAAGAAACNAAGCTTTGTTTGCATGAGTTGGAGGAATATCTTAGAAGTACAATCGAAGCAGGGCTTCAGAAAAGTTGGAAGAAACCCTAAATGGATTACAACAGCAGCAACCGGCCTACTCGAGGAACACAGCTGTTATTCCTGACCCACCGTCAAGAACGGAAAAGGCTAAATTCGCGTGTTACGTTGCACGGCTGTGCATAAAAAGTTTAAAGACGATTCCTTCATGTTTATATTTTGGCCCGAGTGACATGAGTACCGATTCAGTGCTCATAATCTTNAAGCTTTGTTTGCATGAGTTGGAGGAATATCTTAGAAGTACAATCGAAGCAGGGCTTCAGAAAAGTTGGAAGAAACACTAAATGGATTACAACAGCAGCAACCGGCCTACTCGAGGAACACAGCTGTTATTCCTGACCCACCGCCAAGAACGGAAAAGGCTAAATTCGCGTGTTACGTTGCACGGCTGTGCATAATAAGTTTAAAGACGATTCCTTCATGTTTATATTTTGGCCCGAGTGACATGAGTACCGATTCAGTGCTCATAATCTTAGTTATATTGAGGGTTGAATTTTAACCTTTTAACAAACAAACAAAATTTTCATTTCAGACATTGGGGCCGCTGTGGCTTAGCGGTTGGCATGCTCACTCCCACCAAGGCCGGGTCGCTCCCGGATTTAACTAGTGGGAATCGTGTCGGACAATGCGTCTAGTCAACGTGTTTTCTCAGGATCTTCCGTTTCCCCCACCCTAGCATTCTAGTGCTGCTCTGTTCTCACCTCATTTCACCCTCATCGGCTCTTGAGATCTCGTTGTTAAGAGCCACCCAAATCTCTCAACTCAACTCAGCCCAACTCATTTCACGTATTGCAAGAGAGAACGTGTAATTCCTATAATAGCTGAAACTTTGAAATTGCCGTAATAATTAAAGTAGGCCCATAGGACAAGCAGTAACCAATTTTAAAATAGTGTCAGCAACAACCAATAGCATTGCCCAGGGAAAGGCACTGTCTGAATTGATTCTAGCCGCTGGACTTGAACAGCACCGACTTTGTAGTCACGCACTCTGCAACATGTGAGTCATGAACGAGTACACGCAGGATGTAAAGAAGTTGAACATCACCGGTCCGGTCCTCGTCGCTTGTAATACGACTGCAGCCGAGAACACGCCGGAAGAGTCGTTGAGGTGACGTAATTTGGATTTGAACACACTGTTTGTTTCCCTCTTGATCACAGAAGTCTGTTGAGTGAAGAAGCAGACGCGTATTTAGTGAAGCTTCTGCACAAGAGCTTACCTGGGGTGTACATAAGTAACTATTAACCTTTTAAAGTCGCTCTGTATTGAACTTGCGCGTTCCCGAATCGGATTTTCAAACATGGCCAGTCCATCAAAAAACCCTCACTACTATTTACATTAGTGATAACATGTAAGGCCTTAGCGGTCGCTAAGGCCTTACGTACAGAACACAAGGTTTCACGTTTGAAGCCTCGGTTTCTACACACAGGCGTACTGGGTGTATATGTACTTTTCCAGCAGTTTTAATAAGACTTCACACGATTTATCCTTCAGGCATATAACGTAAATGTTTGAAAGTGACGGCGAGAAAAGTTTTCATTGCAATTTACAACTCATAGAGAAACTGGGATGAAGAATTGTTACTGGCATTTCAAAGACCATAATTTCCAGTTCCAAACCAGAGGCATGGCGGGTCAATTGCCCAGAACGCGCCTATCCAAATGCAGCTTTTAGTCTAACCAAATGCCCAATTCTCAATTAAAAACCAGACTCGCATTATTTAAAATCTAATGCCAACTGCATTGTTTTATTTTTCGGCACATAGTACACGTGAGTATGTGTACATGTATTCTATATAAGTTTTATAGAGCGTGTGGCAGAATTCGACCCACAAACTTCGCGAGGCGATTCCTTANCGTACATGTATTCTATATAAGTTTTATAGAGCGTGTGGCAGAATTCGACCCACAAACTTCGCGAGGCGATTCCTTATGCAAATTCAAATGAAATATAAAGGACACTTTGTACTTATACTCAATATTAAAGAATATATGTGGGCTCAAAATCAAGATAAATTTTATTTTTTTTTGCCAAATATCAGAAACGAAAAGAATTTAAATAATAATACTCCGAATATTGTTTAACGTTATCGGGATCTTCAACCTTAGAGAAAACATTCATAAATACCTCTCAAAGTGATAAAAAGTCACAAGGCTGGACACACCCTTATTGCAGAAAACTGGTTTACCGTTAAGAATTATGAACGTTTCGTGCAGGTTTATTTAGCGCTATGACCTAAATAACAAAACTGGTTTTTTTTTTTTTTTTTTTTTTTTTTTTTTTTTTTNTTTTTTTTTTTTTTTTTTTTTTTTTTTTTTTTTTTTTTTTTTTTGGGAACTGCCCAGTATCCACCGTTTCCGTGTAAAATGCCCACGAAACTTTCGGCGGGAGCGATGCAGATCCAGGCGCGTAGGCGATATCAATATTTCCTGCAGGGAATCACACTCCAACTGTCGCCGGAAACAAACAGGCACATCCAGTACGATAAGCTTATTAGTCTACAGGAAGTGTTATAACACCCACCATCGTGTGTGCAGTGGGCACAAGACCACACCATAGACACACGTATGTGTAGTACTGCCTACGTGCTAGGCACTGTATCGCAGCAGCAGAAGNGGCACAAGACCACACCATAGACACACGTATGTGTAGTACTGCCTACGTGCTAGGCACTGTATCGCAGCAGCAGAAGTTCTGTGTGTGTTTAACATGGAAATGGTTGGTCCTCGGCAGTTGCTACAAGAGGAAATTTTCGTTAATTAGATCATAATACTTAACAAACCGTAATACGACGTTCGTAATTCCTGGGGGTTAAAATTTTGTGTGCAGTAAGAGCGTGAACACCCCTTTAATTTTCATTACGGTGGCAGATGTTAAAGACAGATAGCTCTTAGATTGANGGCACAAGACCACACCATAGACACACGTATGTGTAGTACTGCCTACGTGCTAGGCACTGTATCGCAGCAGCAGAAGGTCTGTGTGTGTTTAACATGGAAATGGTTGGTCCTCGGCAGTTGCTACAAGAGGACATTTTCGTTAATTAGATCATAATACTTAACAAACCGTCATACGACGTTCGTAATTCCTGGGGGTTAAAATTTTGTATGCAGTAAGAGCGTGAACACCCCTTTAATTTTCATTACGGTGGCAGATGTTAAAGACAGATAGCTCTTAGATTGAAGATCCCAATAACATAAAACAATGTTAAAAAAATTATGAACTAATTCCAAATCGTTCCCAATATTTGGCTTGAAAAAAGTTAATCATTTTATTTTTATTTGATTATATCTCTCTAAATATTCGGTTAAGGTCGAAAGTGTACTGTATGTATCCCACTTTGTTTTTGCATAAGAAATCATCTTACGAAGTTTGTCGGTCGAAATCCGCCCAATCCGGTATATTCATAAATTTACAGGATGATTTTAAAATCATGGGACATACATTCAGGGGTGGTAGAGCTCACTTAAACAAACAATTATTGTATAGGAATATATGGGCGGAAGTGACGCATTGAGGTACAAACACAAAAACATAACACATTAACGGAAACATAAAATGTTCATTAGCAGCATACTTAACGAGTGATTCCGTACAGAAAATGTTTAAACCGTTGCTGAAAATGCATCCACCAACAGTCACGCATGCTTGGCGACCTCTACATATGGCGTTATTTGCTGACAATAGTGGCGATAGTTGAGGGCAGTCAAACGGTGTCAATGGCTGCTGTTATCGGATATTTCTGGAAGAGGTTTTACCAGAATTGCTGCAAGACGTTCCGATTGGCGTTCGCAAGATCGCCAGATTTATTGAGTCTCGATTTTTTCCTATGGNAGATCGCCAGATTTATTGAGTCTCGATTTTTTCCTATGGGGGCATTTGAAAGCCTTAATTTACGAGACTCCAGTTGATTCCATTGAAGACCTCGTCGCTCGACCATCCTGTGCGGCTGCACGCGTGCGTGAAATACCAGGCGTATTTGAATCTGTTCGCCCATTACTCCACCGACGCTACCAAGCTTGCATTACTGTCGGTGGCAGCAATTTTGAGCTATTATTATAAACATTGCTATAAAGGCATAAGCGGCGACGTTGTAAATAAACAATGTGTTGAATTTCATGTGTTATTTTTGGGTTTGTGCCTCAACACGTCACTCCCGCCCATATATTCCTATTCAATAATTGTTTGTTTTAGTGAGCTCTACCACCCCTCAATATTTGTCCCATGATTTTAGAATCATCCTGTATNTCAATAATTGTTTGTTTTAGTGAGCTCTACCACCCCTCAATATTTGTCCCATGATTTTAGAATCATCCTGTATATATGTATGTAAAAGCACATACGCTTGATTGTCTTCTAAGAAGATGTTTTGCTCAGGAAATATACTGAAGAAGTAGGTTCATTGCCACCTCATAGGCATACTAGCGACTTGAATAAATTGCGCAGCACTTGGGCCAAATGGTTATGTCTCAAGATATTCATGCCATCTTCGCGTATGTTACTGCAGTCGTCAACCCAATCTTGTGACNTATTCAATAATTGTTTGTTTTAGTGAGCTCTACCACCCCTCAATATTTGTCCCATGATTTTAGAATCATCCTGTATGTATGTATGTAAAAGCACATACGCTTGATTGTCTTCTAAGAAGATGTTTTGCTCAGGAAATATACTGAAGAAGTAGGTTCATTGCCACCTCATAGGCATACTAGCGACTTGAATAAATTGCGCAGCACTTGAGCCAAATGGTTATGTCTCAAGATATTCATGCCATCTTCGCGTATGTTACTGCAGTCGTCAACCCAATCTTGTGACNAGCCAAATGGTTATGTCTCAAGATATTCATGCCATCTTCGCGTATGTTACTGCAGTCGTCAACCCAATCTTGTGACATTTCATCGAAATACTTCGATTGCAGTTCTGCTTTCTCCTACTAGAATGTTATCTGTACTTACTCGACTCGTAATCAGTGACGAGTAGTTATGTGGTTTGAGAATTAATTTTGTTTGCCAATTTAATTTATGGTTCACATTTTCTTATATTTGAAACCACTTTACCTGAAGCTCATCCTGAAATATTCGCCCTGTTTCCTGTTGCATTACATTTAATGTTCTCAGGACTGTCATATTCGTTGCAGTGTAGCACAGGTGGACTGCACAGTTGGAAGGCTTATATAAAACGTTGAACATTTGTGTTTGCGAGCATAAATTGGAAGAAGCCGTTGTGCACTTCTTACAAAAAGCTTTATGTGTCCACACAAAAGAGGCCAACTGTATTTTTACAGCTAAGCGTAATTAAATAACTTATACGCTAGGTTTTGCAAGACATCCGGAGTCTCGAAACCAGCATACAATGGTTTTTCTAACAAAATTCTCTCTTTGGTCAATTATATGATGAAATCAATATTTTGACTATGAATTTTTCTGATCTCTTACAATTGGTTTTTAAATATTTTTAAAGTGTATTCTCGTTGATTTAAACTCCCACGTAAATTCCTTCGCTTTTATTTTTATTTTTTTCATTTTGTCATTATCCAAGATGTTTGATAGTCCAGTTACTTTTAATTTTTAATTGCAGTTACTCACCTATTCAAGTTCATAAAAGGGTGCCCAGTTTCTTGCTATTGTTTTATATTAAATTTCAGATAGTTGGAGTACTCTCCAATTGAAATAATGATGTTTGGCATTTCTTCGTGTTTAAATCGATGAAGGGTCTTACCTATGTTGATTGCTCAAATCCCAAAGCACACGTCCAGATGGGTGACCTTACTTACTCTACTGCTACTCGCTCAGTAAAGAAATGCACCTTATCTTCCATATTTTGACGATAAGGATG
Organism: Clitarchus hookeri; assembly: GCA_002778355.1. Classification (NCBI taxonomy): domain Eukaryota; kingdom Metazoa; phylum Arthropoda; class Insecta; order Phasmatodea; family Phasmatidae; genus Clitarchus; species Clitarchus hookeri. Next base: position 25,820 of record NQII01007056.1, on the reverse strand, counting down.
ACCGTTTAGGAACTGGCAGAAACTTCCCAGAGAGAGAGAGAGAGAGAGAGAGAGAGAGGGGGGGGAAAGGCAATAACGGCACCCACAACACCATTGAATCACTTAATTCGGAAAAAAGTTATTAATATCAGTAAATTTGCGAATGCAGTATCACTATTTTTTCTCAGTCGCGTTTTCATGCTGAAGAGAAAGGTCATCCACTTCGTTGCAGCGCCAAATTACCCTTTTTTTTCGTATGAGAACCAGTGAGGGCTGTGACTTGTCGATTGCATTATAATTAGGACTTCATTGAACCAGTGAATTTAAATACGATGACTGGTATTACTTGCACGATCGCGTGGTTGCAGAAGTGCTGCCATTAATCACTCTCCCGCGGAACAATTACGATTCCATCACTGGGTGGCATCATCTCGTGATACTCACTCACTTTCACTCTCCGCTGCTCTGCGAACTGGAAAGAGTCCGAACAATCTGTAGTATTCATGACTTCTATCGTCAGCCTCTAAAAAAGGCAAAAATAATGAACTCTTTTAGGAATTTGAATCTTCGGACAGTTTCGGTTTTCATTTTAAATTATCGCAATCAATCTTAAATTTTTTCTAATAAAACTGCTTTCAAAAATACGATATTCCTCCTTTTATTTCCATTTCGTTGTCTTCCTAAACTTTTTTGCGGAAAGCTACATTTTTTTTTTGCAAAATTCGTATGACACGGCTTAGCGCGCGAACTTTTATTTATTTATTTAATTATTTGCTACTTAATCTATGAAATTTACTACCAGAATATTTTCTGTTGATCTGTAAATATATGAGGTCAAGGATGTCTTACTTGTTTCGGCTGATTAGGTGCCATATTTCTATTCGTTTATTTATCCTGAAATCTCTTTTAACATACACCCGAGATTCCAGATTTATTTAACTTTCATATTTATGTTAATTTCTTCCTCATTTCACGTTTTTTCGGTTCATGAAAGAAGTAATTTAGTGTCGTCACTTGTTCTCTGTCCGGCGTAATATATTAAAACATAAAAACGTACGCACGACTGAAAAATCAACAACGTGGAACCCACATTTATAGTGTCACAGTTCGACATATCAGTGAATCACGACAAGAGAAACGGACTGCAGAATTACGTGGTACATATCTGGTTCACAGATAAATTAAACCTTGCGCCGTTTGGGCCGGCGTATAAGAATAAATAAAATGCTAAATTTTTTACACTAACAAAAACAAATAACTTTAAATATCATTGTTGAAATAAAAATATTATGTTGTTGATAATGTGAGCCTTTTAACTAAAACATTACTTCTCTAGTAATTACATATTTACGTGCTGCTAATTTCGCTTTCTGATATACCTCTAGGCACTCCGTAGTTTTCGTAACAAGAAACGGCTGAATATAAACAGAGCTATATTAGATTTTCTGCTTTCATTTTTAGATTTTCAAATAATTGTGTTCTATTATCGTTCAGATATTATATATATTCTCACACTACGGAGACAGGCAACTACAGTGTTTACACACTTTTGTTATTTTTGCCATTGGTATTATTCATGTGTTGTCTAGTTCAGATCATTCCGTTACGTATATATCCAGTAACCTATATTTCATACAGGCTACATTCGCGGTCGTTCTAAGCGGCATTTAAGACCCTATTTTAGTTTTTATGAAAGCTCCATAAAAATATTAAAATAGTTTAGCAAGTAGTTTAATAAATTCGGAAATTTTTTTTTATATAATAGCCGTACAATGCGTTGCTGTGCCATCACAAATGTTATGTAATTTAAGTATACTGAAACCTGTTGCGGTAAAATTACATGTATTGTAATTTGCTTTGTGATAATGCTATTTTAACCTTTTTAAACATTCTCTGTTTTATATATCATTAATAATATTTCGATGCCGTAACTGTGCAAGGAAAATACCATTTATGATCATATTTCGTTTGGCCTTAAGACTTTTCCATTCATTGGCTCTATGGACTGTCTTTTAATCAACGTCCTTGATCTTCTTTTCCTTTAGAATCTCTCATCTCTTCCTTCTTTTAATATGATACAGGCTATTATTGCATCGTATACACATGTAAATCGCGGAGCTATTCGTTTTGTAATGCGGGTCAATCTGACAGTATTCTATTATTTTATCATTTGTTTCTGTATCCACTAGAGATGCAATTGTAATTTTCTTGAATATTATTATTTCTCATACCTCCAGTAGTTATTGGGTACGTTTTTATTAAATTCGTGTTTCTGCTGTATGCACGAATATGCATAGATCTTTACGTATATTTGTGTAATATATACTTTATTTAGTCTCCTGCTTTACATATTTATCGTGTCATATTGGGTATCTAATTCATATAGCCTATAATTCTCTTGTTTTTCGTTATTTGCTCCTTTAATTTGTCCCCTCTCAAACCTGAACTTGTTATTAACTATTCGCAGATATTCTATCTCATGGTCACTCGAACTATTGTTGACCACTGCCTGATAACTTTCAAGATATTTTGTAGTCATCATTCTTTTAATCTTCAACTTCTAAATAGTTTGATTAAAAATCTGGTCTATTTTGTTGAATTCCTAAAACAGCCGTTGCACATCACTTCCATTTACAGCTGTATTTTCTCTTATCTTACATAAGTTTCATTAATTTAATTCGTACCTACATTAAACTTTATACGGAGTAATTAATCGCATTGTCTTTTTTATTTTTATATAGGTTAGGCGCGGAAGATGATAATAATCAGTAGGTTTTTATTTTAAATTTACGTTCTGAATACATATTAGATATTAAGTACATTAGACTGTTAAGAAGCTTTGTTTTTTATGTATTATGGTTACATCTACGAAGCAGATATTGAACATAGTTTTACTGAGTCTACAAAGCAAAAAATACCGGATTATGAAATTGCAAAGATGTTTCCGCCATTATTCAATACCGAACGTTGCATCATTATTAAATCGAACGCTGCTGAAGTTCTGATTGTGATTTGTCCATTCAAGTGTCACATACGGCTCGTTAGTTGTGTGTTATATAAATATTTTGAGAATAGAATTAAAGTTTTTTTTTTGTAGTTGTCGGGTTTTAAGCTGGTTTCCCCTTTTTAAACAGTCATATCTGAATGCCTGTTTTCCAATTTTTTTGGTATATTGAAGCATTTCAATATCTTCTACAAGTAGATGAGATAAGTTATTTTCTGACCAGCATTTGTTCTATACGTAAACNTATTGAAGCATTTCAATATCTTCTACAAGTAGATGAGATAAGTTATTTTCTGACCAGCATTTGTTCTATACGTAAACAGTTCGCTATATTTACCGCCTTCACTACACAATTTGCCTCACTTTAAAGTTATAACAATTTATTTTTTATGTTCTGATAACATCCATTCCTTGTCTAAATTATTACTTTCCATCAAATTTCTTTTTAATATGTCATTATCTTGAAATAATGTTTGAAGAATTTATTCTACATCTTTGGTTTACTTATGAATTAATTTGTTTTGGTTCACATATTTCTGATGTCCCCGCATTTATTCTTCTGCCCACAGAAGTCGTGATGGAGTTGAGCGGTGAATGAACCCCAGTACTTAAATTTTTTTTTTTTTTAATGAAGCAATTAGTTTTAATTCTTTATTTTCTATATAACTGGTAAGAAGACTGCTTAATCACATACCATTTTTACGTCATACAAATTGTGTTTTTTGATATGATTTTACATATACTTTACTAGTGAACCAAGGTGTTTCTTGTTTCTCGTGCTGTTTACATATATTTATTGTACTTAACTTCTTGTAAAGCTTGCAAAATAATTGTCCTTATTTTATGCTTGTATTCCATAACGCCTACTATATCTTGAATGCGATTACCAGAAATATTTTTTCTTTAGCCTAAGTGTAGCGATTTTTACTGTTTCGTTATGGAAACGAGAGTATATTGTTCGNACCAGAAATATTTTTTCTTTAGCCTAAGTGTAGCGATTTTTACTGTTTCGTTATGGAAACGAGAGTATATTGTTCGTACAAATATTGTTTTGCATAGGTTTACATTGCAATTTATTATCAAATTTAAAAACATTACAGTATGGTCAAATCTAATATCTACAGGTGTCAAAATTCTGACTATTATTTGACCTTCGTGTACTTATTATGAAGTTGTAAATACTAAATTCATAATTCACTTTTGTCCACTATTTTTCATCCGTGTATATTTTATTAAAGTTCGTAAAAAAAGAAAATGGTAATTAGCCTAACCTCATTTCCAACACAAACATGTATTAGTGTTTCGCCATTCTCGGTGAGGAAATTCTCACGGAACTTTCCTTTAATTTGGGGTACATAATGATCTTATATTCTGGCATTAAGATCGCTGGCTATTATTGCACGTTATGCAGAATGCATTTGACGTGCAGTGCCTGGGAAATCACCATAAAATATTGTTTTTTTTATGAAGCGATTTGCTGTTTTGCAGGAGCGTAAACAGGTATTGAATGTATAGGTTTGATATTTGAAGCAAGATTCAGTCTTGCGATTTTTCCGTATATAAGCTGTGCTAAATTATACTTTTCTTTGTTCATAGCGTATTGTCATTGCCATACCTACTATCGCGCTCTGATGTTTTGCAACTCCGCTATGCATTGCGTAGCCAAAATCCTGGCTTATTACTTTTTTTCTGTCAGGCAAGAAGTGCTTAATTTATTACTATCAATTTCCGCACTTATTCTGTTTNACCAGCAATATTTTTTCTTTAGCCTAAGTGTAGCGATTTTTACTGTTTCGTTATGGAAACGAGAGTATATTGTTCGCACAAATATTGTTTTACATAGGTTTACATTGCAATTTATTATCAAATTTAAAACCATTACAGTATGGTCAAATCTAATATCTACAGGTGTTAAAATTCTGACTATTATTTGACCTTCGTGTACTTTAATGAAGTTGTAAATACTAAATTCATAATTCACTTTTGTCCACTATTTTTCATTCGTGTATATTTTATTAAAGTTCGTAAAAAAAGAAAATGGTAATTAGCCTAACCTCATTTCCAACACAAACATGTATTAGTGTTTCGCCATTCTCGGTGAGGAAATTCTCACGGAACTTTCCTTTAATTTGGGGTACATAATGATCTTATATTCTGGCATTAAGATCGCTGGCTATTATTGCACGTTATGCAGAATGCATTTGACGTGCAGTGCCTGGGAAATCACCATAAAATATTGTTTTTTTTATGAAGCGATTTGCTGTTTTGCAGGAGCGTAAACAGGTATTGAATGTATAGGTTTGATATTTGAAGCAAGATTCAGTCTTGCGATTTTTCCGTATATAAGCCGTGCTAAATTATACTTTTCTGTGTTCATAGCGTATTGTCATTGCCATACCTACTATCGCGTTCTGATGTTTTGCAACTCCGCTATGCATTGCGTAGCCAAAATGCTGGCTTATTACTTTTTTTCTGTCAGGCAAGAAGTGCTTAATTTATTACTATCAATTTCCGCACTTATTCTGTTTNGCTGGCTTATTACTTTTTTTCTGTCAGGCAAGAAGTGCTTAATTTATTACTATCAATTTCCGCACTTATTCTGTTTCACTGGTTTTCAAAGATCAGATATTACCTGTTACAACCCCTAAGTGGTTTTCAGTTTTCCATCTCTAGGTGGTTTTTTCGAGCTAAAGTTGTTTTAGCTTGATCCTTCCTGTTCTCAGGCAGGTCCTTGGTTTCCTGAGGGACTAATCTGTTTTACCTCGGGTAAGACACTAATCTACCCCAAAAACACTCCTTGGCTACCCGGGCTTGGGACCAGCAANTAATCTGTTTTACCTCGGGTAAGACACTAATCTACCCCAAAAACACTCCTTGGCTACCCGGGCTTGGGACCAGCAAGACGCTCAGTCCACCCGCTACATATCCCAGCTGGCATTATATGTTATTATAATGACTGTATATGTTTAATTGTTTTTCATGGTGAGGCACAAAAATCATTGTGACTTTTACGTATACATTGCACTTCTGTTAACTACTGTAATACTGNTAATCTGTTTTACCTCGGGTAAGACACTAATCTACCCCAAAAACACTCCTTGGCTACCCGGGCTTGGGACCAGCAAAGACGCTCAGTCCACCCGCTACATATCCCAGCTGGCATTATATGTCGTTATAATGACTGTATATGTTTAATTTTTTTTCATGGTGAGGCACAAAAATCATTGTGACTTTTACGTATACATTGCACTTCTGTTAACTACTGTAATACTGACTTCCGCAGCGGTAGTTAATTAGGATGATGCTTAAAACGCGAGCTGTCCAGGGTTCGAATCCCATGTGGTACGTTGCTGTTCGAGTCACTTTATGCGTTTAAACATGATATTGAAACTTCTTCTACACTATTTACTTGCTGCAGTAAGACCAAAATCGTAAACAGAATTTTTTTGTTAAAAATAACTTTTCGTTTTGGAATGACTAATGGAGATTGTGTAAAAAAAGAAGCGATATGGTTTGCAATAAATATACGTTGTCAAAACTAGAAATAATTGCGGTGACGCTTATTTATGGCTTTAATGTAGTTTAAATAATTGCGTGAAGTCACGATAAAAAATAATATTTAAATGGCCTTCTTGTTGTTAACAAGACTCGCCAGGACCTCTAGTATAACGAGAGCGAAAATAAGATTAAACGCGCAAACAGAAAACCACCTCTAACAGTAATTTAATAAGATATGTGTTTTAAACTCGTCCTCTTGATACACTATTGGAACGTATAAACACATTATAGTTGTACAAGTAACTTGGGTATTGGTGATTATCTGAGAAAATAAATATATACTATATTGCTGGCCGCAAACTACACTAGCTTTATATGCTCATCGCCCAGTACACCGTGTGGAAATGTGTATAAGTCTTCTGTTATTAAAGTTCAAATGACCAGCTAATTGCGAAAGAAGTTTTCTTCTGTATCATACTTGGTCACGCGTATAATAATTATCCAGAAACATAATTTACAATTAAAACGTTAAAATAAAGTATGGAGTATTTTCTAGCATATTCTAAACGAGAAACCGGCATAGATAATTACACGAGAGATAACTAAAGGGGAAAGTTTGAAAGGAAAGATAAAACTAGTTAAACAAGCAGTGATCACATTCGATTACCGTAAGCGCATCAGGACCTTTAATGCTGATAGTGGCTTACAATTAATAATAGCCCTAACACGGACGTTCTCACAGCTATTCGGAGAGGGTTAACGACGTGGAGTTATATCTAAGTAAATAAAATCTTGTTGAAAATTAACCAAATATACCAGAACAATTTAAGGAAGGGGAACAAACGACATGAAAAAAAACAACAATTTATACAGCGTGATTCTAAAATCATGGGACAAACATTGAGGGGTGATATAACTCACTAAAACAAACAATTATTGCATAGGAATATATGGGCGGAAGTGACGCGTTGAGGCCCAAACACAAAAACATAACACATTAACGGAAACATAAAATGTTCATTAGCAGCATACGTAACGAGTGATTCCGTACAGAAAATGTTTAAACAGTTGCTGTAAATGCATCCACCAACAGTCACGCATGCTTGGCGACCTCTACATATGGCGTGATTGGCTGACAATGGTAGCGTGCGTGAAATACGCGGCGTATTTGAATCTGTTCGCCAATCACTCCACCGACGCTACCAAGCTTGCATTACTGTCGGTGGTAGCAATTTTCAGCTATTATTATAAATATTGCTGTAAAAAGGCATTTAGTGGCGACGTTGAAAATAAACACTGTGTTGCATTCCATGTGTTATTTATGTGTTTGTTCCTCAACGCGTCACTCCCGCCCATATATTCCTATACAATAATTGTTTGTTTTAGTGAGCTCTACCACCCCTCAACGTTTGTCCTATGATTTTAGAATCATCCTGTATAAAAATTACACTACAGTTAACACGGGGGTTTAACTTGCTTTCGGTTCCTGATGTTTACTTTTAAATATTAAATGATTGGTTATAATGTAATGACATGTTCTCCGGACATACTTTGATGTATGAGAGGCATAGTGGCGTAACAGCAAATGTAGGAAGTGGTCGCCATCAGCATCAACGCATGACACTGCACATCAATGCATGACACTGCACACGACTCTCCATGCTACGGAAGGTAGCCACAGCCAGCAACACATCAGGAATCACAGTATCAAGTTCCTGACGAACACTGTGTTGCAGTTCCATGATAGTCGGTGGCTTGTTACGATAGACATTCCCTTTCAGCATGCGCCATAGGGCGAAACCCGGCGGGGTAATGTCAGGCGATCTGGGAGGCCGAAGTCTTTTGAAAATGATACGATCGTCAAAGAAGGACACAGTTTATCATGCTGGTGTTTTAAAGTGTGGCCATTGGCGCTATTCTGCTGAAAAAAATCCATTACGGAATTCCGCATAATCCAACTGATTCACCAAATCTGGGAAAATTCTCACTTAGATGTCCACATCCACTGTTGTGTTGTAAAAGATGCGCAAATATTTACAGTTTTTAAAGATGTTTCAAGAAGAGTGCGTGGATTCTCCGTAGCCCAAAGCCGGGCGTACTGGGAACTCACGAATCCACTGAGATTGAATATAGCTTCGTTGTAAAACCACGTGTAGTAAAGGATTCTTGGATGTGCACCGATGAACTAATAAACTACTGGAACCAATAACAATAACTGACTATTTTTGCCTTGTCGGGAGGATGCAGTTGTTGTACGGCGGTGACACGATACACACGACGCTTTGTATTTTGGCAGCTCGTCAACATGAGCTTTTGGAAACTCCTATTTCCTACGGTAGTCTACGCAACACTTCTATAGTGAGGTCAGCAACCTGTTTCTCGCTTCTAGCACCATTCTGTCTGGCAGTTTTTGATGTTCTCCTTCATGTTTATCCGACAATGTTCCCCTTGTTTCCAGTTTCTTCACCAAATATTGAACGGCCGAATTCGCAGGCGGTTTACTGCCCCCAAACTGTACAATAAATTGACACTGACACACCTTTATGAACTCCTTTTTTTCGGTATGTGAGGACGGTAAACACACGCTTCTCCAATGAGTACTGATTCGTACTGTCTCCTAACAAACACGAACCACGACAGCAGGGACAATAATTCAGACTGAATGCACACGTCCGTACGGGTGGCATTTAACGGCTGAATCGTTCAGACGCATGAGCAACGCCGTGCAAGAGGCTCTTGCTCCACCTCCAATTACGTCATGTGGCATTCTCTAATGATATCACCGTGCTTCTCGTTCACCAAGATATTTCTGTAGTATATTCCATTACATTATGACCAGTACTTTGATATTTATGACCGAACGTAAGGAGCCGGGAGCGAGTGAAATGCCCTCTAAAGCCAAAACACGAATGATCTCATATAACAATGAAAAAATAAGAAATCCGGTTAGACTAGAAACGGCACGAAGTCTTAAAAATGTTTAACAACAATTTAGAACTGTAACGGATATGACAGGCCACACATACACTATTAGATAGTATAATGTTTTTTTCTAAAATTTAACATAGACAATTACAACGGAAAAATCCATCAATTTGATACATACAGAATGGAGCGGGATTCGACTGATAAGCATTGTGATGTGATTCCTTATACAAAATAAAATATAACATAATAACGGACACGTTCTACCTGAATGGAATATTAAGGGAGATACGAGCCCATGAAAATCGAGAAACTGTATTTTTAGTAACAATCGGAAACGAAATTAAATAAAACGACAGTTCTCCAAACATTGTTTTATGTAATCGGAATCTTAAACCTAAAATTAACCTCTCATTAATACATCCCCCCACTGTGTCGTCAGTGTCACCCAAATCACTACCTGAGCTGAACTGAAGGCAAACACTTTATAGCTTCCTACACCACGATGCTAAGAAACATGCCAACGTGTCTCTTTTACTACATTTGCACGATGTGTTTTATCCCCTCAGGTGCCATCCACATAAATCCAAGCATAAAATTTAAGGGCGATTTTTTTTATAAAACAATGGAGAATTAAATGTTTCGAGAAAGGCTTATAATGCGATTAAATGGTTTGACGCCAACATGGCATGCTGACAGTTCTTACGTTGTGCACTAAACACACAAATTGGTTTCCTATTTAGTGTACTATGTTGAAAGATATCGCCAAATATTTAAGCTTCAATTTGAAATATCTATATCACTATAAACAACTCTATTTACGGTTCGTATGAAAAAAAGCACTTTGGAAGGTCACATACAAATTTTACCGTGGGGGAGGGGGGTGGTTATTCCTTTAATATTATTTACCATATATCGTATATCATTGATTCTATTTATATGAAACTTGGTGTGCTTAAGTGCCTGGTGTGGGCACTAAATTCATTGAATATAGCTTCCATCGTCTACCATTTTGTAGGGTACAGGCAAGCAAAATTGTATTTATTGGTTTTTATCACATCTCAAGAATAACTAAAACGAATATCAAGAAATATGATGGGAAATACGATCTACTTAGCTTTTTTTTTTAACACATGTGATTATGCTATCCAAGCATTCGAGTGCCTTGCTTTATCAAAACTGCATGCAAACATATCTAGATGAAAGTGCCTAATGATTTATGCCAACAACTTCATTATTTTCATTGGTTCACAGTCAAAATTCACTGACTTCGAGCACTGTAACACTTTCAAGCCTCAAATGCAATTCCCCATGTCTCCTGAAAAATCGCAAGAGACACGCCACGCTGCTTGACAACACGGAGGAGAAACACGGCCTATGGCAGAGTTGTAGTGACGTCACAGATTGGCGACGTGGCGAGGGCAGGTGGCTCGAGACTTGAGCGGCGAAGTCGAGAGAAGGACCCGCGACACCGGCTATTAATCTCGGTAATTGGTGTCCCTGTTTGGCCGGCAGCACGCAGCAGGCAGCGGTCGGTTCGGGTCCGCGGCATAATGTGGTCACCGCGGGGCCGCCCTTACGCATCCTTGCAGCGGGCCGCATTGTTTACTGCGGCACTGTCGGCGCCCGGAGTTCGCTGCCCCCTCGTTATGCGCGGACGAGTCCTGCATCAGGACGTGTCCTGCGGAGCGTCCGCCTTGAGGTGCTGGTCTTCACGAAGTCAGTCCACACTGTAAAAAAGAAGCGTAATTTTTACTTAGAAATTGTTTGTAATTTTACAAATGCTTGTAACAGTACAAATACATTGTAATAGACCTCAAGAAATGTTTGTACTATACTGACCCGTATCCACGAGCTTAAGCGAAATGGCGGACACTCTACAACACAAAACCGTATAAAGATGTTTGTGCAAAAACTATGGGAGATGCAAAGTGTTGTTGCGTGCAAAAATAAATGTATTGCAAATTTTAATAACGTAAAAAAATTTAAACAACTCAAATAATCATATTAAAACGACAATTTAAACAAAACGTGACCGCATTACTAATTAACTGTTCATGTTTCCTAGCTAAACAGAACTCTTAAATCGGTTCTCAAGACCTCCTTGTTAAGAACCGTCCAAATCTCTCAACGCAACAACAGAACTCTTAAAATTAAATTAACGTATTCTTCTTAATAAAATAAATACCCTAATAATTTGTAGGTACTTGAAGATATATTTAATATAAAAATAAGTATTTATCATATAAATCAACTTGGTTTTGTGATAAAAGGTGCGGGCTGGTAATACAAGGGCGTGGCATCTAAATCCCGGGTTGGCAAAGTGTATTTTTTTTTTCTCGTAAATTATATTTGAAATAATTTTTCTAGTAACTCTTTATTATTAATTCATCACATTTGTTTTCTAGAAGAAAACAATACTTTTATGTACACTTCTCAATAATGTAAGTCGTAATACAAAGCTATCATTCGTAATATTACAAATAAAGGTTCTGCAGATTTTACAAGAAAACTGTTTGTAGTTTTACAAAGGATTAACTTGGCAACTGGATATCCTAGAATTTTTCTTGTAAAAGTACAAAAAAAATTTTTAAGTGCAGCGAGCCTATTATGACCCACGAACGCTAGTTTACTTCAGAACACAATTTTGAGTTGTACAGTGTTTCAGATAGCATTTTAGCGAATATGACCACCTTAACTTGCAATGATTTTTATATTTTACTTCAAAGCAAACACTTTGCGCCAACACACACTTTGCGACGACAGTTGGCAATTCTTAGGTTGTAAAATATCTCTCTTTTGAATAAACTCGAGGCAAATTTCTGTCTACAACGTTTCCTAAAAGCCATTTTTGACGTCACTGAAATAATAAAGACGTACGCAAAAAACAAAATAAGTATAATAATACACAATTTACAAACATAGAGCAAAATATAAAAAATTGGTCATTTAGCACAAAGTTGTGAACTACGATATTTCATATTTTGCATAAACTCTTACACGCGTTGTTTTTGTGTACTGATAATCATAGATATAAACGCTAACATTGATACTTTATTCGTAAAATTTCACTTAAATATCAGGTGTTTATAGTAAGCATGTAGTGTTTTAAGTCAATAAAACTTTTGGAAACGCAAATTTCACTTAAATAATGCAACCTAACAGGCAGAATATTCTGTCTGTAAAGTGTTAATTCGTAATAAATTCTCCTTATCATGAACCATATTAACTTTTGTTAATTTTTAATTTGCTTCCAGTAATACCTACATAGCATAAAAAAAAAGTTTATTTTCATACACTGTAATTTTAACTCGTATGTAGTATATAATAAAACAAAGGCGTAGGCTCATGTGGATATAAATTTCAGATATTAAAAAATATTCAAAATTTGTGTGCTTAACAAGAAAATATTTAAAAGGACAAGTTTGTTAAAACGCTGAAAAATATGAATTACTTAAAAAAAAAAAGTAGGCCATAACACATGTAAACTCACGAGCATCCTACCGCTGCTGCATAAACAGCGAGACTATTCACTACACTACAGTACACTTGACAACTATACGACTCACAATAGTGTAAGTATCTTGCACGCAACTGTGCGACACGGCAGCTTGAAAACATACATTCTCATTTTGAAATCAAATATAATTTACTTCTGTAACCGTAAACTAACTTGGAAATGAAAATGAATATTTTTGTAACATACGGAAGATAATATTTCTAAGCTCTATCATTGAATCACTACAGTTTTTGTTCACGAGGTTACGGCCACTCATGGAAAAATGACCACATTTTCTTCAGCTGCGCGAGACGTAAAGTGGTTTGCGCGATGTATGTCTCCCACGTTAAGCGTGCGACCGTTTTTATCGTAGACCCAAAGTTTGCGTTCCCAAACTGAGCGGTCGTAATCAGAGCTAACGCAACGTACGGTTTTGCGTCGTGGTCGAACGAAGAACTGATTTTGCGTTTCCTAGCGTCAAATTCATAATAGACACGCAGGTAGATGTTTCAGTCTCCGCGTCTCATGAACAAAGTAAACTAAGCACGTTCTACCGGAGGGTCGATATTAATGATAAAAGTGAGTGAAGAAATTTAGGTGGCTCTTAACAGCGAGGTCTTGAGAGCCGATGAAGGTGAAGCGAGGTGAGTATGGTGCAGCGACGGAATGCAAAAGCGGGGGTTGAGGGAGATCACCAAAAAAATCCGACGGCCATCGGCATCGTCCGGCACGATTCCCACATGCGAAGAACCGGGGGCCGACCCCACCAGGAATCGAACCAGATTCGCCTTGATGGGAGGCGAGTAGTCCAACCACTACACCACCGCGGCCCCAACGAAATGAAAGGTTAATGGTACCGAGCGAGAGGCACACCAGACGCTCCCAGTCAGCTAGCATCGTAAGCGAATTGCAACGTTTAGAAGTGGTGAAGAAAACGGAAAAACAAAAAATTCCAATCATCGCCGCTGTCCCCCACATTTGCCTCAGCTGAGAAACCTTGGTTTGGATCCACCAATCAAATGATAAAAGACGTGATCACGTGATATAATCATCGCGTAATAAATTCAATTGAAAAGTCAAATTTAATTTTTTCTTTGCGAGGAGGGGAAAAAAGAAAGTCCAGGATGAGTATAAAAGAATACCCCAAATTGAAAGTCTATAACAGCACTTCCCAACCTTTTTCATCTCCCGTACCTCTTGAGTAGGATTTTTATTTTCAAGTACCCCCTTCCCTCCAACGCCTCCCCCCCCTAACGCTCACCATCCATCATACATATACGTCCATAAAATATATGTTTTTGACATTTAGTAATGTTGTTTTTAATCCTTAAAAGGTAATAAAAGATTCATCATATATGAAGTATTGATATTATTTTACAATCAAAAATTTAGTTTAACGATGAAATTACATCCAAACATAATGAGTAATTTTTCCTCATTATTTTTAAAACATATTATTATCATGAATGTTTTATAGGAAAAATTTTGTGATGAAAAAATAACTCAGTGAGATCCTTGAACTTGGATGAAAGATGTTACAGTGTGGTCAGGCCTTAGCTGAACGGCTTGCCTGATCACACCTTCAAACATAAACGAGCGGGAGTGCAACGCCACCATTTGGTCGTCGATAGTTGCAGAAATCCCCTCCACCGGTCACTGAGCGCGGCCGCAGAACCACGCGCTTGATATAGGCCGTCGTTAACCGTCTTGTTGTCGTCATTCATCATTAGTCCTTTGGGCGACCCGACCAGCGAAGCAGACCAGGAAGATGGGTGTCCGGCCGTCGCTAACCGTCTCCTAGATTCAGCCTCCGGCAACATTAACAAGGTGATGACGTTCCGGTTAGGGTTATTTAAAATGGCGTGAGTGAAGTAACAATAAACATAATATTAAATTCAATGTAAAGCTCCCCCGGTCAATGCTAATATAAATAATAATTGTATAACCGTAAATTGTAATAAATTCATCAGATACTGTTTTGCACTACCGAATTAACGAGTCATTATTTGAGTTACGCCCCCAGCATTCTCTCATAATCTTTCATGTACGAATTGGCTGAAAAGCTAGTTCGTAACAATGGTGGAGGCGCCGGGTATTTAGCCATTGTTACGAATTGGCTGAAAAGCTAGTTCGTAACAATGGTGGAGGCTTGGTTCCTCCCTACCCTCTCGCTGCCTTGCATCAGCTTCTCTACCATCCACCCCCATTTAATAAATTCCCCACCCACCCACGCTAGTTTCCGTAATAATAATAGCAAACTTTCAGCCACGTACGCTTTTAACCTTAAAACTTTAAAGTGGCAGTCCAATTTAAATAATGTCATAATGTCTACTTTTAAAATGCCTTAGGTTTAAATATTAATTTACCTTTTACGGCCCCATATCTAAACATACAAAGCTGAAACCTAATTAACAAACGTTATTAAAATGTAAAGAATTTCCGTGTAAACCTCAAGTCCCTAGTTGCGTATATTCACGTGTAAACAATTTTTCTCAGCTATACCAAGCTAGTAATATAAATTAAAATGTAAATTGCCTGTGTGCGCTGGATATTGTTATTTTAAATTTAACTATTACTGTAAATGTAATCGTAATCCTGTAAGCATTTTCAGTACAGTAACTTTCAACTCATGCTAATTTTAATAAACTCCATGCAGTACACCATATTGTACGTAGTTCGCCATTACTGTATGCAGATAAGATAAAAATATATTTTATTCAACTTTCCTCTCAGTATACATGCTATATATTTAAGAAACTTCTCATATCATTCTTAGGAATAAGGTATGCAAGTTAAGTATGACAATTTTTGTACGCTAATAGAAAGCCCGTATTGCGGTACGAGTTGCCAACCGGAAGGACGATATGTCGTTGACTTGACCAAAGTGCCGAGATGGCACATTCCCTCGTCAGCGCTTCCTCACGGCTCGAGCGCCGCAGGGCGCGAGAAAAAATAAAACAGCGTGCTAGCGCACGCCACGCAGTGGACATTGCCGACACAACATTTTCCCTCATCAGCATTTCTCCGCGGCACGAGCGCCGCGGTGTTGCGAAGCAGCGTGCAAAAGCACGCCACGCAGTTTTCTTTCCGCCACACCCGCCTTTAAACTTAAGTTTAATATTTTAGTTTTAAGTTTCTCATACTATAAATATTTTCACGTATTTCCCACAAACCTGTGCTATAAGGAAACGGGGAGAATGAATACCGATGGGTTTACGCATTTCTGTTATCCGAGGACTTAGCCAATCCTCGTGGCTTCCGGACGTGCTAGCGACACGCCATGCCAGTCATACTGTATTGTTTGATGCGCAGACTGCTAAACCTGACGTGAGATGGATTAATTGTGTGCAATGTTAAGGGTATTTAACGAAATGGGAATAGTGCTTGAGACGCACCCACTTCGACTGTGTTTGTCCGTTCATGGTTTACCCACATCCACCCAATTGTAAGGAGTACTTACTCAGGAGGTCAAATCTTTCGTTTCGCGTGAGACGCGGAGCAATCTTTGGGCCTCTGGCGGAGTTGTGACCCGACCAGAGCGGCCTATTTTTCTGTGCTCTACTAGCCTTGACAGAGGTCAGGCAGTAGGGGCGCAATTGGATTTTGCTGTGATCTTCTCTTTAAGACACAGTACTTTGAAAGTATACCACGAGGGTACTTTCGTTTCTGACCTCCAGGGAGTAAGTCATGAGTGCAGATTTCCCCAACCCCTGTATGCCAACCCTTTGTGTTAAAGTAGAAGTGTAATTATTCTGTCTTTAATTACTCATATATGTTCTTTTTCCTCTCAACTATATTCTATTTGCATAATAAGTGTCGTTATGTTTTACTTATGTCCCTCGGTTTTTGTTAACATGCTATGCGTTCTGCTACTTTTCATTCCAACCCTAACTTTTTATTAATCAATGTAATTATATAATAATTAGGCTAAGTGTTGATGTCCAGCGTAAATATTAACATTTTAATAATTATGAGTTTATCCGCGCACACAGCTAACTAAAATAATTTATTTTCAGAAGAGAAAAAAAATTACTTGTATGAAAATAGGCATTAACTAAGAACTAGATTTACAAGCGTAACGTAACCATAAAGTTGTAACACCAGTTAGTATTCATATACCGCCCGAGAGATCACTTGACGACAGTTTAAAAATAAATGAACTTTAACGCGCGTTTAAATACATAAACTTCTAAGGTCGGACACCCCACCCTACGCCACACCCAAGTAAATATAATATAACCCAGAATTAAATTACCAATATAATGTCAATAACCATAAGTCGCATAAATTATTTATTTAAAGAAAATTTTTTTTATAAGATGTTTTGACAAACTGTGCAGGCATTCTGCTAATACATTTCATTGTAAGTTTCAGAACAACGGTACCGCAAGCTTCATGTTCCACAGCAACCAGCAGTGATGTCACACCCCTCTCAACCAAATTTCCTACGGAGGTCGGCGCACGCACCGCCCACGTGACACCAGTCCTGACGTCACGCGCAACAACCTCAACACCGCGCTCACAGCTGTCAACACTACCGCTTCACCCAGCTCGCGAGTCATACGTAAAAATTTATATACAGGTAACCAGCGGTTCACGTATTTTACATACACCACTCACACTGCACCCTGCAGGTACCTAACACGTACATAAACTTTACTTTACTCAAAAGTTCCAACACAACACGAATCATCAATAAATATTTAATATTATAACTCACAGGAGGCCTCCAGTAGGTGTCAATCTGAAGAAAGAAAAAAAAACTAATTTTTCATTTCTACAACCACACATATTACGTGCACCTAGAATAAAACAATATATATTGTAATGATTGTAACAATTAAGTACACATTTTTCAAATATTGTCTACTGAATTACTTTTAATTTTATTATCTACATGTCTTGCAAATACGTATCACATTGAAGAATGGCCATAGTAGACAAAAATGATGTCATTAAGAAGTAAATTTTGACATTGCTAGTAATGACGATTTTAATTTTGTTTGTAAAATTTAGATATCATTATATTATTATTACTGTAACATTGTATGGTAAAAAGACCACATTTCTGTGGAAATTTTTTTTTATGTTTTTAATACTATTAGTATAATTTAAAACACATGTCGTAACATTGCTAGTATAAGTATACCCTTCGCTCCTTCCCTCTTAAGTATTGAAACGTAGTTAAAAAGCAGCTGCAACATTTCTTTTCTTTTTACATTGTTAATTTATTAATTTATTACTATTCTACGTTTCGATACCATCCCATCAGTGTCCTAACCCAGTGACGTCACGTACCGTTTAGTATGTAATAGTATCTAAACACCTCAGTATTTTTAGGACAGTGCTGTAACGTGTATTTATTTCCAGCAAGTGTAGTTTCTGTACAAACAACACACAATAATTGTAACGGGGAGAGCAGTTAACTTATAAAATTTAAATTCTTTTCATTGCTAAATGTTTTTTTAAAATCTCATTGTTGTAACGAGCCACGCCAAGTAGGGTATAGAGACTCACGAACTTAAGAAAGGCTGACGCGTTCGCGAACCGCCTGCGAGGCGACTGCCGTGCTCGCGTGGAAGACGATCTGCACACCCAGCGGAAATACAAGTGCAAGGCGCGCAAGGCCGCTGTGAACACACCGCCCAGCGTTTGACCGACCCACCTTGCCCAAGGACTGCACGAAGGCATCTGGCAGTTCCTTATACCTAAATTATCCGTCTGTTTTAAATCCTGTCAAAAATGTTTCCTACCGTAGCGAAGAGGACTTCAACCCGATCCATATTCCTGCTGCCACAACATGAACCCCGCAACTCCCAGTCATCTACATAATCCACACGGACTCTAGGGCGAGATGAGGGCATCTCGCTAGTGAACATTGGGGGAGATGTTACGGTGTGGTCAGGCCTTAGCTGAACGGCTTGCCTGATCACACCTTCAAACATAAACGAGCGGGAGTGCAACGCCACCATTTGGTCGTCGACAGTTGCAGAAATCCCCTCCACCGGTCACTGAGCGCGGCCGCAGAACCACGCGCTTGATATAGGCCGTCGTTAACCGTCTTGTTGTCGTCATTCATCATTAGTCCTTTGGGCGACCCGACCAGCGTAGCAGACCAGGAAGATGGGTGTCCGGCCGTCGCTAACCGTCTCCTAGATTCAGCCTCCGGCAACATTAACAAGGTGATGACGTTCCGGTTAGGGTTATTTAAAATGGCGTGAGTGAAGTAACAATAAACATTATATTAAATTCAATGTAAAGCTCCCCCGGTCAATGCTAATATAAATAATAATTGTATAACCGTAAATTGTAATAAATTCATCAGATACTGTTTTGCACTACCGAATTAACGAGTCATTATTTGAGTTACGCCCCCAGCATTCTCTCATAATCTTTCATGTACGAATTGGCTGAAAAGCTAGTTCGTAACAAAGAGCTCAGCTTCTTAAATTCCAGTTCAAATGATTACATGTACAGCCTCAGATCACGAGCTGCTTCAAACTTGTTTCGATGTTTTTTTTTTATGAAAGCATACGAAGAAAAAGCCCTTTCTACAAGTACAGAGCTTGTAAAAGGTAACAAGTATTTCAGGGCTTTACAGCTAAGACTTTCATATTCTGTCCTCACACATGCCCAGAACTAAGTGAGATTTGCACGTTTGAACTCGGATTGCAGAGACGTATCTGCTGACATTTCTATCAGTTGTTCTTTTTATCTGAGATTGAGAATTTGTTAGCTTGCTCAAGAAAATATTGATCAAAAGGATTTGAAATACAGTTATATTTACAGCTTCGCTCAGGAAAGTAGTGCCTGAACGACACTTGAGGTCCTTTTAAGTGTGAGACTATATCAGATTTCACTTCTTTGGACAGTTTAAGATTGTTGTCAGCTAGGAAACTGTGAAGAGTGTTGAACGCTTCACTCTGATCCTTGATTATACTGGATTCCCAAAAGTGTAATTTTTTAATCATTGATTCAATTTTGTCAGCAACTTTGAAGATTGTAATCTAACTATTTTGTAATCCTAAATTTAGTTTATTTATTTATGAAAAAAATATCGCTGGTGTATGCAAGCTGCTGAAGCCACTTGCAGTCAAGAAACAAGCAACCCAACTCAAAAGGGTGATCTTCAATAAAAACTTGAGTTTCATTTCTCAATTCAAACAATCGTGTGAGTACTTTCCCTCGAGGTAACCACCTTACTTCTGTATTAAAAAGCAATGTGAAATGTAGGCTGTCCATTTATTCACATAACAATTTAAATAGTCTTGATTTTGTAGCGCTGCTCTTAATAAAGTTAACAATTTTTACGGACTGATTGAGCCCTTCTTTCAATAGACCAGGAAGAGGTTTTGAAGCTAAGCTTTGTCTATGAATGGTGCAATGACTCCAACCAACATTGGGAGCTACTTATTTGATGCGACTGCGCAAGCCTTTGTAACAACCTGACATAGATTTGCCACCATCAGCGCAAACGCCACAACAATTTTCCCAATTTATTTCATTTTCATAGAAATAACCCTGAATAACATGAAATATGTATTCACCTGCACATTTTCCAGTAAGAGGGTAGCATAACAACAGATTTTCTTCAAGCACGTTACCATCCAGGTATCTTGCAATGACAAGCAAAATTGATAAATTGGAAACATCAGTGCTTTTATCAACTTGAATCGAAAAGAAGGGGCTTTGTTTTATTTTTGAGCAACTGAAGATTCAATATCGCCAGACATATCCCCAATTCTTCTAGAAATTGTATTGTTTGGCAAGGGAATTTTTTCAATTTTTCGTTTATGTTCTTCGCCCAACATGCCTCCAACAGCATTTTTAATGCAATGAGAAATTAAATTTTCAGCAACTGTATGGTTTTTACCGCTTTTAGCAATATGGTAACTGATTCTCTATGAAGCTTCGACTGCATTATCATTGTCTTTGTTTGCAGATGACAAAAATGAAGTCACTTTAGGGCCTTTTGATAGTCGTTAGAAGAAACTAATGTCTTTCTGTTTGTAATTTCGATGTTTTGTATTTAAATGATTCATTAACAGAGACAGTTTCATACTTCCATTTGATAATATTTCTCCACGTACAACGCACAATGGTAGACAGTCAACATCACCCGTGAATGAAAACCCATACCTCAAGTATTCATCAAGATATTTTCTTTCATTTGCGGGTGGAGGAGCATTGATGTTTCGAGATCTTTTAACAGAGCTCATCTCTTACCAGTGAAGCACTCTGTTGATCAGTTGATGCACTCTCATCCGATTGCGGTTGTAAATGAGACTGCTTTGAACTGCTGCTTCCTGCTGACAAGCCACCAGACTGAATGTCTAAGCCAGGTGCAGGCGTATTTAATGTTCCAGTTTTCAACCACTTATCCATCTTAACCCTAAATTAATAACAAACACTAGGCTTATGTCTATGTCCTCAAAACACCGATAGAAAAAATAATAGCAAAACGTGATTGTACAAAAGACTGATAGTAATTCTTACTCACTTCACATCAAACGAGACACTGAAGTGGTGGTTTGTTTTTGAGGTAGGTGGGGAAAACCCGAACGTCTTATCACTGTATGACTCATGCGACTCGACTTCGACAGTCGTCTCTCTCAACATCCCTTGACCTAAGCACGCACGCACATTCTCAGACCGGCACATCTGCATATCTAAGTTTACAAATATTGACTTCCGCCATTACCGATATATTTTTGCTTACCCCCAAGAGGCCCCTTGCGTACCCCTAGGGGTAGGCGTACCACAGGTTGGGAACCACTCGTCTATGATATCAAAACCAAACAACCTACAACCTTCGTTGCCCAATCAAATTAACCGTGGAACTGTGAAGTTTGTTTACCATATCTTCATAAATGATCAATGTGACTATCACGAGCGGCCCGAACGACATCTACGAGATAATCAATCTCGTTCCACACTCTTGTCAGCTTGTCCGGTGTTGCGGTTTGGATGGCGTCCGTAATTCACGATTTGAGTTCGTCAATGTTAGCCGGCAATGGTGGACGAATCACTTGATCCTTTATGAACCCGCATAGAAAAAATCTCACGG
>NQII01007055.1:58073-103546 GCA_002778355.1 Clitarchus hookeri | reverse complement strand
GTATTCTAGATTGAAACATTATGAAGTGTTCAGGCAACGTTTTGAAAGGGAGAAGCAAATATTGAAACAAAGGGTCAGTAAATTAGTCAGAAAAAAGATAAGGAATAAGAGGGTAAAGACAGTAAGGAAAAAGAAAACAGAGGAGTAGATTAAAGACAGTAGGTAAAAGGAAAAACGTGAAGTATAGTATGAGAAAGGTAGTAAGGGAAAAGGGAAGGAAATTGAAAAACAAGAAGAGAACGAAAAGGAAAAGGAAGAAGAAAAAATGTAGTAAAGCAGAAAGACTGCTATTTAGATAGTANAAAACAAGAAGAGAACGAAAAGGAAAAGGAAGAAGAAAAAATGTAGTAAAGCAGAAAGACTGCTATTTAGATAGTATGATATACACTTATTTTTTTTTATATTTGTCTTGTATAAATTTTAAATACGTTGATTATACAATAATAAGGTAAGGGAGATAAATTGTTTTATTTGAAAAAAATTTATTTTAAATAAAGGACCCTGCATGTAAGTCACAATGTGTACAGGATACATTAAATAATTCATAATATAATTTTTAATAAAAAATATATCCGACTACTGACCTAGAAAATGTTATATGGTAAGAATTTATAATCGTGAGAGAGTGTGTTGCTGTTAAAGAACATTGAATCATGATATGTCAAGTAAATGCAGTGCTATACTTAATATTTTAGTAAAACTTGTAAGGAACAGAATTTGTTTTAAAAAAAAGGGTAGGGTTACAGAAATCTTAAGTTAATTCAACTGTTGTTTACATTCTCCAAAAGTGGAAGTATATAAGCTGAAAAGGAATTAATAGTTTTTATAAATGTTTCCACTGTTGTAAGAAAATAATCATTTGAAGTAGTTTTTGAAGTCATAATAGTGTGCTATTTTGCTTAAAAATTAACGAAATAATAACCCAGGGTTCTATTTATTTAAATAAAAACAACTGAGATTGCATTTTTGTAATTCAGTTTTTTAGTTGTGTTTTGCCTTGGAAAAGTATTTGCTCAGTTTGTTTTAATTATTCTGAAATTACTTTGAGTAAAAACAAAAAACTCTTACGAGTATTTTATTCGAAATTTAGTAATTTTTTTAATTGTTAAAGTTTGGCATTGCCAGGTGTGAAAATTCTAGTTTATTCAGTATATATTGTACTGTGCATATATATGCAAGGTTTATTTTTAAAAGAACATTTGTGAATTTTCTTTAAATATGGGTATCGTTATTTCAAAATATGTATTAAAGTTAGTATTATAATATTTTGTTACCATGTTTTCTAATTTAATTACTATAACTTACTATTGAAGATAAGGCAATTGGTAAGTCATTAGTAGAAACTACGACTTTAGCTTATTTTGTCTGGTCAACTGGACAGGTACTGCGCTGATTGGGCATAGCTCAACCCCTAGACTGTTGGGGTTTTACACGGGTTTACCAACATTGGCAAGAGTCACCTGATACGATAATCTGAGTGATTATATCTTAGTAAATCTACTGCATTTTGATTTCTTTTTCCAGCTCTGAATTTTTTTGAAGAGCCATTCATCGAGCCGAATACTGTACATTTCCGCGATAGGCTTTTTAAATAATTGTCCTCTTTGGAATGGAATGACTGCCCTTTCCTCGTATTTTTTTAAAAACATGTAAGGTGAATCAACTTTCGTGATAAATTCTTTAGAATATGTAACTCTCCCAAGCAGAGATTATTTTTAGGAATATCTTTATATAGTTCACTGGCATCGTTACGCACATATACTTCTCTTAGCGTCTCAACTTTCAGTGTTTAAACGGCGCGAGACTCAGGTGGTACTATGGATTTAGCTTAATCCCAAAACCATACAGACTTTCATAGCCACTTGAAAAAAAAACTACTTTACTATAAACACGGTGCCCGTCTTTAAAGCTCACAGTGAACTATCGACCTTTCTTCTGGGCGTTGTACAAACTTAAGGCATTTTATGTTTGTTATGTTATTTGTCGGCTACAGCATAAGCACGAATTAATAATTGTGTCTGATACATGATGAATTTTTTTAATTTTATCCCCTAGCCACTTAACCCAGTTCATTGTCGCCTGTTTGACAACATGGCGATTATTTTTTATCCAAAATTGACATACTAGCCAACTATAATTCATGAAAAAAATACACACACATTTCAATGCAAAACTTTTAGTAACATTTGGTGACATAGTACTGCGTTTTCTTCTACGCTGAGAAATTAACCAGTATCGAGCCAGTCAATGCGCGTATTGATTTCATGCTAATACATAAAGTAAAATATTCCGTAGTTTGATTCTCAATGTGTTCAAAAATCAACGAAATATGTACTTATGCATCATTTTCATGATGATAATATTTAGAGTTTCTCTTTTTTTACATTACGCAGTTTATTAAGGTTATCATTAATCTTACTGTATTTATAATTTATTTCCATAGAACTGTCGGTTTAGAAAAGTTTAACAGTTTACAGTCATTAACCTTAGTTGCAAGCTTATTTCCTAGGGAAGCGATTACTATTATATTTCCGCTCCTGTTCACTGAGCCCAGAAAACAGTACGGGAGGAATCGTTACGTAAATCGTGGAGGAGACGTAATACGTATTATAGCCTACGATGGTTATTAAGGAATGTACGCGTTTCTAAGAACTGATATTTTATAATAAGTTTATCGTAATGATTATAAACCACTTGTGGCAAAACTTCGTCAAACAAATTGCAGAAAAGAAAATTTTTTCTGTACTTATATCAAGTATTTATTAACATGTTCGGAAGTTGTGTTTCATGATTTGCTATGTTATGTTTTCATAGGAAAATGAAATGCTGCCGATAAATAGCATGGCTGAAAGCAACCAACGAAATATTTTCAGCTCCTGAATTAAACATTTTTACTTAATTTAAATGATATAATTTATATCCAGCACAAGACATCTGTTNAGATTTTTACTTAATTTAAATTATATAATTTATATCCAGCACAAGACATCTGTTCTAACCCCAATTGTTTAAAATTTTTTGCATGATATAATGGCATTAACAATTTTTCTTAATTATTGGAAATTACATTGTCCATCATATTTTTATAAATATCAGATCTCAGTTCAAGCGATTACTCTTCAGAAATTGTTGTGTTATCTCATATAGTTTCCATATTTTGGAATTAAACTAATTAAAATAACGAAGTTCAGTGACGTAACCTTCTTGTAATTATCACCTAATCTTAAAAGTCGTATTACATTTTTGAACTGATTAAGCATAATTAAGGACTTTGCGAAGTTTTCACACGAAATTCAAAATAACCTTGTACACACTCATTTAACACGTTTAATGGGCTCTGATAAGTTTTTTTTTCTCGTATTGTCTACGTATAGAGTTGAACAAATTTACAGCTGNCAACACGTTTAATGGGCTCTGATAAGTTTTTTTTTCTCGTATTGTCTACGTATAGAGTTGAACAAATTTACAGCTGCCAAATGGGACTGGCTTCAGAAGCTTCGAATCAATGTTGTACTTCCATTAACGAGGGTTCTAGTATAGCGATTTCGCCTTAATGTTTCTGGTTTTTAGCGCATTCCACTTGTTATCACTTGTTCCCCATATTTCCTAATGCGATTCGTGATATATATATATATCTAATATATAAAATTCTCCCGTCACAGTGTTAGTCACTGAACTCCTCCGAAACAGCTGGACCGATTTTTATGAAATTTTTTATGTATACTCGGTAGTTCTGAGAATAGATTTATATCTATTTTTTACACCCCTAAGTAATAAGGGTGGCCACCCCCAAACAATTGTTTTTTATTGTTTGAACAAAATTTTTATTTTTTTTATGACGTGGCATCAAAAAATACATACCCTCCTAAATTTTTACCCTTCTACCACCAACCCTTATTTTTTTATAGCGATATTAGTAATTTAATAAATTTTACCCTAGGTCGATAACTGATCAATTATCATCGATCATTTATCGATCTAGGTTACAATTTATTCCCACCTGGTGTCTCCCAGTGACACAGCACGGAGTAGCCGGTCTCCACTTTCAATTTCCAATTAGATTGGCATTTGCAATGACCATCAACCGATCTCAAGGCCAAAACAATGTCTGTTTGTGGTTTAGATTTGAGCACGCCATGTTTTTCACACGGACAATTATACGTGGCATGCTCTCGAGTGGGCAAACCATCAAGTTTATTTGTATTAGCTACAGATGGCATGACAACAAATATTGTACACTCTACTGCGTTAAGGAATTGATGTTGTTTTTTTGCTGCGTAAATAATTATATATTTTTCAATAAATTTTTATGAATTAAAATTATAAATGTTTGGTGTTTTGTTAATTTTATATTCCGTCATCGTCCACAGAGCTCCATGCCTCTTCCACTTATATACCACATCCTCACACACTTACAATAAGTTATAGTTTTTTTTTTTCTAATACTATAATCACTAGAAATACTTTTTATGGCAAAACAACGTTTGCCGGGTCAGCTAGTATANCTAATACTATAATCACTAGAAATACTTTTTATGGCAAAACAACGTTTGCCGGGTCAGCTAGTATATATATATATTTCTCTTTTTTTCTTTTTCGTTTCCTTGCGATTTATTATGGTTACATAAACTTCCCTTTATAAACATATTGTAATTTTCTTCGTCATTAGTAACAATATCAGACGATTCAATATAATCTTATCGGAATTCAACAACTTCATTTCTTATAAGGTAATCATATTCACATGCCAAAGGTAGTCTATATTTTTTAATTTCCATTCAGCATGATTAATTTCCACTGCGTAATTGTATATTTTTAAATCTTCGAGATGACACAGTTCCTAATACAGTGAAAATTACTATACGTTCATGAACGTGGTTTATAAGTAATGAAATTCTTTCCTCTATCCAATAAGTTTTATTCGACTGCTTGACTCTCATAATTCGAATGTAGATTCATTATTGTAAGAGTCATTGTCAATTGAAACCCATGCCGTACCTGCTGCTAGCATTCGGCATATTACATAATGATAGTTTCCAGTTAACATGTCGGTTACTTCCTGTAAGGAGACACTGTCGAAGTAGGTCGTTGATTGTCCATATATTTTGATTTGCTTTAACTCCACAGCTGTGGATTTGCTTCGGAATAATACAGCACAAACTAAACCTTCACAGGCGGTCAACACAAAAAGATATAATTTTGGACAAAAATTATATTTTTTTTTGAGACTTAGTCTACAAATATCAAAATATCTGCCAAAATAATTTCTTAGGCTGCAGTCTAATTTTGCTAATTTTCTTTTTACGTATTCTGTTCAGATTTAATGGACACTTAAATGGCTTTCGAGTCTTCTCAAGGTAGCCACTCCGATTTTCACAGCCTTCTATATCACGTCACCTCTTCAACTAGAATCATTCACTTTGAAGAAATGACAAAAACAACGGTTCCATCTGAAAAGTAGACTATAGTCAGCTCACTAGTTCTTTGTCGCTGCTCGCCATATACACTGAAGAGCCAAAAAAAAAAAC
Source organism: Clitarchus hookeri (assembly GCA_002778355.1). Taxonomy (NCBI): domain Eukaryota; kingdom Metazoa; phylum Arthropoda; class Insecta; order Phasmatodea; family Phasmatidae; genus Clitarchus; species Clitarchus hookeri. The sequence goes on along the minus strand of NQII01007055.1, from coordinate 98,018 downwards.
TTTTATAGGCGTACGTATGCAAATAACCGAGGTATTGAAACAACAAGATTAGCGCGATGCGGTCGGCAGCACCTATATAAGACAACAAGCGTCTGGAAAAGTTGCTAGACCGGTTACTGCTGCTACAATTGCAGGTTATCTAGATTTATGTGAGTTCGAACGTGATGTTATAGTCAGCGCACGAGATATGGGACATAGCATCTCCGAGGTAGCGATAACATTTGGATGTTCGCGTACGACCATTTCAGGAGTGTACCATGAATATCGGGAATCCGGTAAAATATCGTGAAAGTACGGAACAAACGACGACTGACGAGAATAATTAACGTGGCAGACGTGCATCCCTTTCTCAAATTGGCGCAGATTGGATTTGTGGACTGCCCTGCAGGATTCATGGTGTGAAATGCATCCTGCATACCTTCAGACATTAGTCGAGTCTATGCCACGTCGTCTTGCGGCACTTCTGCGTGCTCGGAGGGCCCTACACGATATTAGGCAGGTGTACTAGTTTTTTTTTTCTTCTTCAGTGTATTATTGAACCGTGCAGGGACAATTAGCTGTCGAGCGGACTAAAGCCGGATCTGTTTAAAGTCAAACTCCATTACTTTTATTATTAGAAGCTACCGTAGGCTGGTTCCTAGTATACGATTGTTTCGTAAGATATTGGCTGCCGCAATATTTAATTTCTGACAAAAATATTTAACATAATTATTATATTTACGTGAAGAAGGCTCTTTACATGTGAAAGCTGGCGACGTGCTCTGGATCTTACACGTGAATTTTTTTTTTATGTGTAAATAACGGAGGTAGACTAAATTAGAAAGTTTTATCGTGTGATCTCTGTTTTCTTTCCGCAAATTCACTTTACAACCACTTCATTGCCACCAAGTCATCATACTTTTTGGGTTGTAAGCTGTCACCGTGGTATCTCGCCGACGGTCTACGAGATGTTCAAATCAACCATAACCACGTGCATAACTTTTCATTCGAAAGTGCTGTTGGAAGACATATTACGTAATCGGTNATGTTCAAATCAACCATAACCACGTGCATAACTTTTCATTCGAAAGTGCTGTTGGAAGACATATTACGTAATCGGTGAATTATTGCCTGTTAGCGGGAATTACGTATTCGTAATTGCTCGGAAACCCTAGCTAAATTCTCGTCTACCAAACCAAGACATAGTGGAAATTTATATCCGTTTTGTTTCTTACTATATGTAATGGCATACTTAAGCAACTTATAGGAGTCTGACAGGTGTCTTCGTTACTAAGCTGCCGGTCAAGGGCATCTCACTGGTCTTCATGGCATTTGCGCTCAGATAGGTCAAGGTATTGCCAGCCAAATCAATACTGCCTTTCTGCATGACCTCCCTTTTGCCACTTCTGCCGAAACATCGGACTCTCACGGTACCTTGTTTGAATTCAATAAAAGTGGAACGTCATTCTCCTTAAAGCTGATACTTACAGGTCAAAAGCTTCGCTGTTCCAAGGACGCGTAAAATTAAAACGCTAAATAATAATTTTTAATATCAATTATAATATCAACAATATGTCACCCCATTCCTTTCACACATTTCAACAGTGTTAAATTGCGAAACCATTTAACTTATTCGGTGAACGATAATGTATAATTAGCGTCTGGAAAAATCCGCTAATTACCCTGATATACTGGTTAAGCTATGCTGTGCCTACTTGAACTATTATCGTTCGTTCATTGGATACTGTACTTAGAGATGCAATTATATTTGGCGGCAATGTGTGATTCAATTACTCTGTTGCTGACTTGGCCCCCATCACGGTAAACCGAGTTCGAATTCGGGTGCGACCATTGTGACTTCTGCGTGTAGGAAATTATGCATTTTCCTGGGCGTACTTTCCGGGTTACACCAGTTTTCCTCCACCATTATCTGCACTTTCCGACACTGCCACATCTCCAATTAGCTTCACTCTAATCAGCATAGAAGACCTCTCAGCATTTTATTATCTTCCATATACATATATATGTATATATGTGTGTGTATTTATATGTACATATTTATATCTTATCTATATACATAACCACAAACGCTGTGTTGCTGTTTATTGATTTCTAAACCTGCGCTTGATATGTACCATTCCATAGATTCCCAAAATTTCATGGCTTAAATTGGTACCATAATCCTTACAAACTCCAGATGCCACGCGACACAAAGCTGCAATTTGTACCCCTAGAATTATGACGTAAGCCACTAAAAAACAAGTTATTGCAACTTTTCTGAATAACGTTAGACATTTTTGCATCGAATTAATTTATTTTACACATGTTCCCTATGGAACAGTACTGGAGACGTGCTTTTTAAAGTGAANCATTTTTGCATCGAATTAATTTATTTTACACATGTTCCCTATGGAACAGTACTGGAGACGTGCTTTTTAAAGTGAAGTTAAAAAAAAGGCAGCGCTATGATTAATAAACTCATTAGCATGAAGCAACATAATCCAGATAAGCAGAGAATTTATGACTTCGAGAACACTCCTTGTTATTTAAGCCGCTCACCATGAATTACGGCTTTGTGGTATCAGCTTTCTGGATAATGAGCGCATTCAACCAGTAAAGGTATACTGCGAATACTTGGAGAGACGGACTGCTGGAGGTAATTAATCATACGTTTTTAGATTCACACGAAAACAAAACTGAAAGGGGAGAGGGGTTTACTAATTAAAGGAAGAGACATGTTCAGTTTTACGCAGTTTTCGACACTGCTGCAAAGAAAAAGAGTTATATTTTCTCAGGAAACTCCACTGTCGGATGTGAGATGTTCGTTGGTAGACACTTACAAAAAAGGCGTACTGTGACTTTTTTGTAGTGTGCTAGTTGCGATCTCGTTTCATTCTGTTTCGCGCTCACACATCACTGAGACATTCGTTGAGGAATTTCACCAAAAATGCGGTAGCACTCAAAACCCACGATACACTTGTGCATGATTGCAGTTATGTAAATATTGTTACACGTGGGTCTGTTATAAATCAGATGCTACATATAAGACCCATTGACTAGGAATATTAAATATGTTTATGGTTAATTTCAATTTTTCTGAAAAGCTTGCTACATTTGAACTCTTCTGACTATTCTATACGTATTCTATCGCANTATGGTTAATTTCAATTTTTCTGAAAAGCTTGCTACATTTGAACTCTTCTGACTATTCTATACGTATTCTATCGCAACATATTAACATAAATTACACAAGTATAAAAAAAGACATAATTGAGAAAAAACACACAGTATTTGTATGCTGGACATATAAAATGAAATAAATATTTCTAGACATAAAAATGAATTTAAATTACATCAGTTATACCTGAAAACGTAAACATGTCTGGCAGAAAGGAATTAATGTAACGAAACTCATTTAAATGATATTTTACTTAAGAACCTACTCCTTGATACTCGTTTTAATGTATATAGACTGAGATAAATATAAAATTTTTTTCACTAAACGAATTTTGTTTAGTAAAAATAAGGTAGTTTTATGTTAACGTGTTGATTAAACATGACTATTCTACTCAGTTATTCGCCAGGAAAGAAAGACCGCATATAAACTATCGGAAAATGTGCTGCAAGACGAGAAGGACTGGTCAGTATGAATAACAGTATTATATAGCACTGTTTCCAAAAAAAAAGTATCGATGGCACAAAAGATGAAAACTACTTTGGAATAGTGAGAAAGAACTTGACATCTACACGTTGTTTCTGCATCCGAAGAGGCATGATCACGGATGAGATGACAAGGAAGTGGCTGATTGTCCTGTGCAAAGGAGACCTGTCATTCTCGGTCTGGATAACGTACTGTGTAACGCCGTATTTGGACGTACTGCCTGTAGACTTAGAGGTAAAATGGGGCAGAGTGCTCATCCGAGTTGTGCAGTAGCCACTCTCCGTGTTCCAGCATTAGACAGCTTTCCTGCCACCAGCACTATCATAAACAACGTGGGTAGCATTTGAGGTTAGGAAGCTGGTTATCTAAGTCAGTGTTTTGAAATTTTTGTGCACGTCCTCTATCCTTATTTTAATGGAGCAAAAATATTTTGAATTTCTTCAAACTATTTTATTCATATGAAATTGCGGGTCTCCTGAAAATTAAAATGCAAACAAACACGTTCATCGCTTTTAAAAATATGACTTTGGCAGCAGTTATTGGCCATGAACGAGTCGAAGTTAGAGGCATTATGAGAAGATGAAATCTGTCCACGTCATCTTTAGTATATGGGATTGGCGGTGAAGGATTGCAATGGCTGGGGTGACGAGAATGTCACGGACAATTCTAAATGTTTTTTTGATTGTACGTAAACTAGGTATGCAGGCCAGAAACACAGCATTTCTCGTTGATTTCCTTTTTATTGTAGTAAAAAAAATACGTTTGCGATCAATTTTCATTGTGGGTAAACTACACATGTCCAAACCATGCGCTTACATGATTTATTGTATTGTGTGTAAACTGTGCACGTCAGAAAACAACTGTCTTTGTAAAAGTTATTTCCTTTTAGACGATTTATCCAACGATACCATATTCTACCCCTGTTCCCTTTTGCAATTTCAAAGCTCACCCCACGTACCCCTAACTAAGGTATGTTCGGGGGAATGGGTTTACTACCAATCGATGCTTCATATAGAGTATAGTTATCCAAATTTGTTTCTCAACCCCCGGTGTCATGTTGTTTCCGCGAACAAGAGGTGATACGGGTGCTATAAATCATCCTTTATAATAGCATTGTAGAATCTGGCTGTGGAAAATATTCCAATGTGTTATATCTCCACATATGGTTTTCGCCATCACATACCTCTACTGGCTCGCGTTTCTCCTCTGGTTTAAATACTAACTGTCTATACCCGACAAAGTACCGATCATAAAAGTTCACATGTTCCAGCCAAAATTGTACAGTCACATTTGTCAAACATATTGTTCATGGTGATGGTGGTGGTCTAATGAATGCTGCATCGCTACTGACTTCTGACGAGATATAATCCTCGTTGCTTCTTATATGCCAGTGATGGCGTGCTCACATTACTGTAGACTAGTAAACTTCACATGTTATCAGAGAATACATTGCTTTCCATTTAACCACTCCATGCCTTATGATGGTCGTGTGATGTTCGTACATATAAGTCTCAGTCCAACGGGTAATTACACAGCTGTTGGGATGGTTCAGCTTATTTGCGATTGACTGAGTAACCCACACCTGACCTATATTCTCTTCGTTCGCACTAGCGACCATGTCGATGATGGTGCAAGACAGCTTCGTTTCCAGTCACAATACACGGGACTTCCAACAACACCACATGGTGTCGGGTATAATGTGAGACATCCCTCTTCGATCTCGATGTTGTAGCACACGCACTGTTCGAGTCGGTTGCAGCGTTCCACACGCCGAGGCAGTCAAAGAGGTTTGAAGTGAATGCGGCGGTACCCAGTCGTGACATCGCCATACTTGGTTAGGTACAGCGTATTAAATGCTTGACCAGTACGTGCGTGTGTAGAGCTAGAGTTCCACTGATGTGTGTTGCTCTTTCTTCCTATTTACACACACACATTACAAGAATTCCAGCTTGTGCATTGTCTTTCCATTACAGATGGGCTTGATGCAAACATTTGCCATGTGCACCATAGTCGTGTTAAGCAGTTTCATGTCAGTCTCCAAGATCAGTTGAATGTAGCATGTAGGTAAACTTATCCGGAACTCTGAATTCAACATTCATGTCATGCANTATGGTTAATTTCAATTTTTCTGAAAAGCTTGCTACATTTGAACTCTTCTGACTATTCTATACGTATTCTATCGCATCTTATTAACATAAATTACACAAGTATAGAAAAAAGACATAATTGAGAAAAAACACACAGTATTTGTATGCTGGACATATAAACAGAAATAAATATTTCTAGACATAAAAATGAATTTAAATTACATCAGTTATACCTGAAAACGTTAACATGTCTGGCAGAAAGGAATTAATGTAACGAAACTCAANACATGTCTGGCAGAAAGGAATTAATGTAACGAAACTCATTTAAATGATATTTTACTTAAGAACCTACTCCTTGATACTCGTTTTAATGTATATAGACTGAGATAAATATAAAATTTTTTTCACTAAACGAATTTTGTTTAGTAAAAATAAGGTAGTTTTATGTTAACGTGTTGATTAAACATGACTATTCTACTCAGTTATTCGCCAGGAAAGTAAGACCGCATATAAACTATCGGAAAATGTGCTGCAAGACGAGAAGGACTGGTCAGTACGAATAACAGTATTATATAGCACTGTTTCCAAAAAAAAAGTATCGATGGCACAAGTGATGAAAACTACTTTGGAATAGTGAGAAAGAACTTGACATCTACACGTTGTTTCTGCATCCGAAGGGGCATGATCACGGATGAGACGGCAAGGAAGTGGCAGGTTGTCCTGTGCAAAGGAGACCTGTCGTTCTCGGTCTGGATAACGTACTGTGTAACACCGTATTTGGACGTACTGCCTGTAGACTTAGAGGTAAAATGGGGCAGGGAGCTCTAGCGAGGTGTGCAGTAGCCACTCTCCGTGTTCCAACAATAGACAACTTTCCTGCCACCAGCACTATCATAAACAACGTGGGTAGCATTTGAGGTTAGGAAGCTGGTTATCTAAGTCAGTGTTTTGAAATTTTTGTGCACGTCCTCTATCCTTATTTTAATGGAGCAAAAATATTTTGAATTTCATCAAACTATTTTATTCATATGAAATTGCGGGTCTCCTGAAAATTAAAATGCAAACAAACACGTTCATCGCTTTTAAAAATATGACTTTGGCAGCAGTTATTGGCCATGAATGAGTCGAAGTTAGAGGCATTATGAGAAGATGAAATCTGTCCACCTCATGTTTAGTAAATGGGATTGGCGAAGGATTGCAATGGCTGGGGTGACGAGAATGTCACGACAAATTCTAAATGTCCTTTTGATTGTACGTAAACTAGGTATGCAGGCCAGAAACACAACATGTCTCGTTAATTTCCTTTTGGTTGTAGTAAGAAAAACACGTTTGCGATCAATTTTCATTGTGCGTAAACTGCACATGTCCAAACCGTGTGCTTACATGATTTGTTGTATTGTGTGTAAAATATGCACGTCAGAAAACAACTGTCTTTGTAAACGTTATTTCCTTTGAGACGATTTATCCAACGATACCATATTCGACCCCTGCTCCCATTTGCAATTTCAAAGCTCACCCCCGTACCCCTACTCTAGGTATGTTCGGGGGAATGGGTTTATTACCAATCGATGCTTCATATAGGGTATAGTTATCCAAATTTGTTTCTCGAACCCCCGGTGTCATGTTGTTTTCGCGAACAAGAGGTGATACGGGTGCTGTAAATCATCCTTTATATAGCATTTTTGAATCTGGCTGTGGAAATTATTCCAAAGTGTTATATCTCCACACGTGGTTTTCGCCCATCACATACCTGTACAGGCTCGTGTTTCTACTCTGGTTTAAATACCAACTGTCTATACCCAACAAAGTACCGATCATAAAAGTTCACATTTTCCAGCCAAAACTGTACACAGTCACATTTATCAAACGTATTGTTCCTGGTGATGGTGGTTGTCTGATGAATGCTGCACCGCTGCTGACTTCTGGTGAGATGTAATGCTCGTTGCTTCTTATATGCCAGTTATGGCGTGCTCACATTACTGTAAACTAGTAAACTTCGCATGCTATCGGAGAACACATTGCTTTCCATTTAACCACTCCATGCTTCATGATGGTCGTGTGTGATGTTCGTCCATACAGGTCTCAGTCCAACGGGTAATTACACAGCTGTTGGGATGGTTCAGTTTATTTGCGATTGACTGTGTAACCCACACCTGACGTATATTCTCTTGGTTCGCACAAGCGACCATGTCGATGATGGCGCAAGACAGTTTCGTGTCCAGTCCCAAGTAATACGCTGGACTTCCAACAACACCACATGGTGTCGGGTATGAGGTGAGACATCCCTCTTCGCTCTCGATGTTGTAGCACACACAGTGTTCGAGTCTGTTGCAGCGTTCCACACGCCGAGGCAGTCCAGGAGGTTTGAAGTGAACTCGGCGGTACCCAGTCGTAACATCGCCATACTTGGTTACACACAGTGTATTAAATGCTGCGTAAATGCTTGACCAGTACGTGCGTGTGTAGAGCTAGAGTTCCACTGATGTGTGTTGCTGTTTCTTCCTATTTACACACACATTACAAGAATTTCAGCTTGTGAATTGGTTTTTCCGTTACAGATGGGCTTGATGCTACCATTTGCCGTGTGTACCATAGTCGTGTTAAGCAGTTTCATGTCAGTCTCCAAGATCAGTTGAATGTAGCATGTAGGTAAACTTATCCGGAACTCTGAATTCAACATTCATGTCATGCACTTGCTGTAAAATGCATCCGCCAGTTGAAAATCCGATTACGTGTAGCACTTCCCAATCGCCAAGTCCATCAGAAACATATACTGCACGTTACCATTCAGCTTTGCTATAAGCCTGTCCATGATGGTAGCTAGTAATCGTGCGTAAAAAGGAGAGAGAGAGAGAGAGAGCAAGTATGCGCGCGAGGCGGTCACGAGTAGTACGGGGGTTTGACTTCAGTGCTGGGCCGGTATTTATAATGTATTCTATTAGAAAAACACCTTTACTATTGCCCATCCCCCGCCAACGTTTTGGTATGTATCCTTATCATCGCACTCCATATTCCACGTATTTAGCAGCAGTGCATTCATGCATGGAAATAACCAGACTAGTCCGCAAGCATCACAGTCATGTTCTGTTTTCGTGTACAAAGCCTTCAATGCTCTTAATAATGGACAGTCGTACTTTTTCTGCAGATCACATAGTTCACCATTGGTACCACAATAAATGCTCAACCATCTCTTCTGCCCCAGACCGGCCGCGAAGACTACACAATCTGCCATCACGGTTAACAAATCGGTGAGTACGTCACATTTTATCGTTTTTTACATCACCACCGTCCCAATTGAGACCATGATAGTGTTTCTCCAGCCACATATTCGTCACTTTACTTTTCCTATGGAGTGCCCTCTATGGAAACGAAAATAGAAATTAACACGTCACTCTTCTGCCATCTACATGCATTATGCAGATGCTTTTAATAATGAATCTGCACTGCGACATGCAGCCCTGAACGGTCGCGAGCATTGTGACAGATGGCTGGTGAATGGACTATAGGTAGAGACCGGAAAAATTCGCGAGTTCAATGACCTGCAGGTTAGACTCTATAGTCTTATGTACAAATATGCCGATATTAAATGCACATTGGTTGTTTGCTGTCACAGTGGAAGGCGGCGATTGGGCCAGCGTTCTCCAGGTGGTGTCAAACACCATGTGCACTAATGGCTAAAGTTATATCAACACACGTGTTATGAATTACGGCTTGTCTCAAAATGAATGAGCATATTTCTCAGGTGTCTAACTATAGGTGCTAATTACATTATGATCTTGACTACCCTGTTGGGCGCATTGCACATGACCAGTCAAAAGAAGTACACTCTGGTTGTGGCAGTTGCAGTAATCAAAGATGACCGCCTACAGCAGACGACTGACAGCGGGAATTAAAGATGGCTGCCTACAGCAGACGATGCCGGCGGTGATGGAGGTCGCGAAAAGCAAAAGAGGCAGGAAAGGGGTTGTAGGCAAGATAGAAAATAATGGAGGCTGGAAGGAATATGAGAAAACCCAGAGGGATAGAATGGGCGAGAGAGAGAGGATGGACCGGTGATGGAGGACGCGAAAAGCAAGAGAGGGAGGAAAGAGCTGGGAGACCAGAGAGAGAAAATAAAGGAGGCTGAAGGAATATGAGAAAATCCCAAGGAATAGAATGGTCGAGAGAGGGAGAGGAAGGAATGATATAGTATGAAAAAAATAACATCGGAATGGCAGAGCATGAGAAAGAAGAAGTGAAGTGCAAGAGGATGAAGAGATGGGAAGGAATGACAGAGAAGGCGATTTCGGCGTGACATCAACCAAGTTGGCCGTCAGCTTCTTCTCTCGTCCGCAGTCTGCAGTCTGGTGATGGGGAACCACCATTTTAACTTCTACTGCTTCTTGGGAATATCTTGATTTAGTGTTTTTATCCATGAAATTAGGCATATTATTACATGCACAGACTATTGAAGTATTGACATTTTAGAAATGATAAATAATTTGATTTTTTTATAATTTCATGAGGAATCTTTTATATTAACCCAAAAAAATTATTGAACAATAAACAATTACGATCCAAATCAACAAAATGCTAAATGTTCAGTTCACGGTATTTTATTATAATGCCCCCTTCTGGATGGCACCAACAGCGATACAGCACGAGACGGGTGAGTCGAATGTGTCACGCATATTTCCGTTGTCACGTCACTCTGTGCTTACAAATGTACCAAGTTCCACGTAATGACAAAGTTCGTGAAACATTAACAGTTCTGGCAGCCTTGAAAAGTTTCCTCTGTACATAAAAGTGTAGATTTCTGCCCCATATATACAACATATATTTCCTCGGCAATTTTGCAGTGCTAATTTATAGTTCATTTGGCAAGGGAGTATTAATGGACATAATGAACGCCCTTTAGCAATGCAACTAAATGTACTATATAAAAAATGTATTTATTTTTCCTCGCTCCCCATTCCTTCCTTTTTGTTTGAAACTATAATACTCGTGTTTATTTATTCTAATAAGATCGCATAACTGCACGGAAACATGTCCAATTTGTTGAGAAATAGGTTGGTACAATTTGTTCCGATTCGCTGCAACTTGACTTCTAATGGATATGTCGAAGAGTTTTCACACTGAGATTGAACAGTACATTCTGTACTTACAAATATATAAGACTTATAGAAATTAAATACATTTTTTTATTCGGAAGACTGGTTTAATATAGCTGTCTCGTATTGAATTGAGCGTTTAGAAAGCCATGCCTAATTTATTTCTGCTCACTATGTAAACCTCAACCACATTTTTGTATATTCACAGTATCTTCACACTTTTTCGACCAAAACTAAACCAATCTCCTCACGCACAGTACGCTTGGTTATTTTATCAACACATCACACAACACCTCACTTTATATTTACCTTAACATTGAAGCACCTTATTCCTTGTTTAAATGAAACTTTCGCTTATATTTTGTCTGCAGATCGTAAGTTTATTACACATATATGTTATTCATGAAATTTTATGTTCTTTAATTTCATTACATTGTTGTTATTCATAATAAATAGACAGAAATGAGGTGTGCTGGTAATTGCTAGTAACGAATACTTCTTACCTAAAATATTGCTAAATTTTGTTTTGGTATTTAATTTTAAACTTAAAGGCTTCGTACGGGAATATGGATGTTATGAAACTAATTACGAAATTAATTTAATTTTATTGCATAAAATTTTTTTTTTTATTATTTTCCACCGAATGCACAAAATTAACATGTGGGATGTTTTCCATTTTGATATAATTTTTTTTCTGTGCTATTGTACACTTTGTTTACGTGTTGCAAAGGATACGTAGCGAGTAGCCTTAAGATAGACAGCAAAACTTCAGTAAAGTTGGAAGTAACCTCGAACAGACCAATAATACCAACGCTGCCTTGTATCAATCGGCAGCTAGTTACTCCCTTACTACACAGAGTTCTAGGGCTTGGGTTCAAATCCCAGAGGGAGGAAATAACTCGGTCGGAGTTTGTCATGAAAGGATGCAGCGGGCACCGTTGTGAAGTGGGGGTTTTTCTCTGGGTACTCCTAACACCATTCCCAGAATTCTCATTCCCGCACTGCTCCACTCCTGAATCATGTTAACCAACATAATATCCGGGACTGCTGGATGGAAAGAATGACGTGCGTGTATTTCTAGTACGGCAGTTGGCTGCAACTAACGCCAGCATTCAAGGATCGACGTTGACCCCGAAGGAAGGCGAAACACATTTTCGTTGCCACTTTATATAGGGGAACACTTTCTTTTTTTTTTCTTTTGCTTAAATACTTTATTGTACTCCAAACCACTTTAGGTCGTATACACTTCCATGAGTCCATCATTTTTGTTGTTGCACATCTGAGGTGTCTGCCCACGAATCACGGACGTTCGGTGTAAGAGAAATTTAATACTGATAGTCACAGTCCAGTAAGAAAATGTTTTCCCTCGAAAAAACGTGACTGGTAACCAAAGGAATGTTGTAAGTGCGCACGGAAGCCATCGGCGTTCAGCCTGCCCGTCAAACGTTTCGCGACACAAACGTGGCCCTACTTATATAGGGCCTTCATAGATAATTCGTGGTTTGCTTAAGTCCCGCTTGAATTTTGCTTTCGAATTGCTCACCGCATATCCTTCCACCACATATGAACCAAACGTTAACGAGATTGGAAGAAAACTCGAAAGAGAAAGCAACGTACCGTATCTGTGCGCCGGACAAACCGCCAATAAAAATATTTTTTATTTTTTACAAAATTATTAAGTAACTTTCTAACATAGAGTTCTTTAACTTACACATGGTAGCACCGTTTATTAAAAAAAAAAAAAAAAAAAANGCTGTAATCTTCCTTTCCCACTCAGGATGACGTCACCGGTACCCGTTGTTGGTACCACATGGGCCGCGATAACGGTAACGGGACCCCCCGCTGGAAGAATCAACGACTTAGGATTCACAAGAGCAGAGACTGTGAGAAAGCGAGACTTGTTTCGTAGGTGACGGATTTTTGGATTATGTGAATGTATGGCAACAAACATTTTGATCATGCATTTGTAATTGGTGACTAAATATTGACTATAAGAAGTGCAACAGCAGCGATCAGTGTTTTATTATAATTAAGATTGGCATGAAAGTTTTGTTCACTGATATAAATAAAAAATAGTGGTTAAGAGTATATGTAGATGGTTTTATTTTACGAATAATTTCTGCATGTATTTTTCTACCATTGTTAATAAATAATTTAACTAACATCACTTATTTTATTTTTGTTAAGGCCTTCCTCATCCATCACGAACTGAAATACCCCCTAGGCAATTTGTAAAAATATTTCATTTAATAACTATTGTAATAAGCCATTGTAAACGTATCAAATTTTTTCTTATTTCATATTGAGAATGAAAATTTGTATAATTTATGCACATAATACAAGTAAATACTTTANTATCAAATTTTTTCTTATTTCATATTGAGAATGAAAATTTGTATAATTTATGCACATAATACAAGTAAATACTTTATAAACTTAAATTGTACGTTTATGTTAACGGAAGTTAAAAACGCTTGTTATAAATTAGTTTTTATGAAACAACAAAACAGCCATGCACGGGGTGATTTTCCAATGTTTTCGTTCACATAGTATAAAGATACTGTGAATAGGTTATACTAAGTGTTCATTCGTTACACAGAGCAAACAGTTAGTTTCGGTGACTGACTTATATAACTGGTACCCTGACTTTAACTCTTGCGTGTAAAATAAACCGAAATGAACTTATTTATGTTGCTGATAATTTACACCTTACATTTTTACAGGAAGTCAAGACATGGAACTAAGAGAATTTTACTTTACCAGTAACAGTCTCCGCAATAGCAAATGTAAACATTTTTACCTTTGATTTTCCAGTGCAGCGTTCCTATTCGAGCTGTGTTAAAGCGAGCACACTCTGGGTGACAGAGAATGAACTAACAAGGTCGCTATGCAAAAATATTGTCAGGTATGTTATACTTATTTGAGTGAGGACGTCAATTGTCAATGTTTAGGCAATGTCCTTACAGAGTATCTAAAGTAGACGAGTCCTGAATTTAGTCCATGATATCTTGACACGCATANTGTTTAGGCAATGTCCTTACAGAGTATCTAAAGTAGACGAGTCCTGAATTTAGTCCATGATATCTTGACACGCATATCCAAGAAATACACGTATGTATACTCTCGATATTTCATAGTGAAGCAAAGCTTTACGTATGTGTGTTACTTACAAAAAGGGCAGGTTAATTTTTTTACTCTTAATGTAAAATAGGACAAATTTAAAAGTCTACTATAAACTAGCAAATTAATTTTTACACTTTTCAATAATTCTATTTGTGAAGTTATGCTATCAACGTAAGTGGTTTTTTCTTGAGTTATTATGATTAGTTTTCTTAAAACGACACTTTTCTTAATTCGCGTCTAAAATTACTGGAAGCAATCCAACAATTATTAACTAAAAAAAATACGCCGTTTGGTGAAGGGACATTATCGAAGGATGATCAATAACGTTCTCAGTTAACCGTTATCATTGCATGTATGGCATGGTTAATACCGCAGACGGCGAGACGCCCTCCTCCACTTCACAATCGCAGTAGATATCACTCCGCACTTGACGTGTCTCTCTTCCGAGACTGGCGGCGCCGGGCCTTTGTTTACGCGTCGTGCAGTCACAGGCAACTGACACGCCTACTGTGTTTCTATCGCGCAGGCCGTGTAAATACCACTATACGCAACGACGACTTGCTATAGATACCGCAGCTGGTTCTATACAGTTGTATATATCTCCGGTAACGCTTGATGTGCACTGCAGTACGTGATTCAAAGGTACCAACTAAAACTGGGGGAAAAATTAATGAAATAATCTCATTATCTTTAACGTGAACCGCACACTGAAACTCATTAATTGTAGTGGCATTATTTTTGTCTAATTACATGTATACAGGTGTGTTCACAACACCTGTATCACCCCTTCTTCTCGGAAACAGCACGACACCGGGTGTTCGCGAAAAATTGTGATAACTATACCATATATGAATCATCGATTTGTAGTTTTTCCATTCCCGCGAACATACCAGAGGTAGTAGTACAATAGTAAAGGGAGGTGGGAAGCCATAGCTTTGAAATTTAAAATGGGAACAGGGGTCGCATTAAGTATAGTTGGATAGATAGTCTAAAGGGAAACGACATTTATTAAACAGTTGTTTTATGACGTGCATAGTTTACGCAAAATAAAATAAATCATCTTAGCATATGGATTGGACATGCTAAGTTACGCAAAATGAAAATTTAACGCAAACGTGTTTTTCTTAATACAGTCACATGGAAATCAACGAAACATGATTTTCTGGCCTGCATACCTAGTTAACGTACAATCAAAAGGACGTCGGTGTGTACTGTAAATACCGGTATGGTGTGAGAGAACATGCTGCTCTTATTCTGTCTTTAATGTTTTCCGTCGTTGTTGGAAGCATTTTAAAATGATTAATTTTTGCGGGGAAGAATAAAAGACATCGTCTACGGCGTGTAAAACCATTTAAATGTTTTTTTTTTTAATGCTTACTCATTAGATTTAGCCAAGTAGTAAATCAGCAGGAGCTTTTAACCATTGAGGGTTTAGGAAGATTCATAACTGTACCTGCATTGCTTATAAAAGGCAATTTGAGCACAAGTCTGGATAACACACACAATTTATAATACAGATAATAACATGAATGCCATAACAAAAATAATATGCAGTCTCTGTTCTGCGGAAGCAATGTCGAGGTGAATTCTTGTCTAGTCGTAGGCAGCAGATTCGTGGTCCAAGGACGAGGAACGACATTTGCGAGGCAGCTATGCATTCCTGCACGAGCATGTCCAGTCAGGTTCTTAACTTCGCAGATGTGCCGCTGCTGGTCGTCGAAAAGTTTCGTCAGCTTGCGTAGCGAAGTATAGCTGTTCTCGAACTGCACATCATGAAGTTCAACTTGTGTTTGCACAAGTCGCTCAGCCATTTTTTCAGCTTGGGCCCCACCACGTACACCGTTCCTTTCGGGGATACTGCATCAGCAGGTCGCGCAGCAAGTTTCCGAATTGGTGGTTTGGAATCTTGCCTTCGTCCCACTGCAGTCCGTGATGGTACTCAGTCAGCCAGTCGTTCGTCTTCTTGCTTTTCTCGTTCAACAGTTCCCACGAATGAGGAGGGTGGATGGAGCGCCAGCGCGTTTTGCCATCGTCGAAGTAGGACACTATGATCTCCTCGAGCACGTAGCTGCAATGGGTCTGGAAGCCTCGCAGATTACAGTACATCCTGCTGCTGTCTACGATAGAAGCTGACTAAGCAGATGTCCCTCACAGTCCATTGTATTTATACCCTCTGCAGCATTCACGAAAGCGTCTTGACGACATTGTCTCGGCAATTGCACGATGCGAGTCAGTCGCGAAGTATCAGGCAGAAGGCATATGTGCCTGGGGAAATATTTCCGTGTGTAGCGAATTCGATCCTGCAGTCGATCACATTCGAACTGATACTCTCGTCCTGTTTACTCACATCATACACCATGAGCAGGGCCAAACTATTGAAGGTATCTGGGCTCAGTATCAGGGTAATACATGCCAGCAGGTACTGCCCATTTTCAAAGTTCCTGATCATGTCCACATAGCTTTAACTATTCAAAAATACTTTCACATTTTCTATTTGACATGTGGCGAATTGCGAATGGCTCATTCTCACGTTGAGCTCTCTTCCGGTCTGTAGCCCATCGATGATGTACCTCGGGTTCTCGGTGGCAAAACTGGACTTCAATATTAAGTTGATGCGCTGGCTTGCGAGCAATCCGGGACATGTCTCGACACTCCATGACCTGAAAGTCACATCGATGGTTTTTGCCATCTTCCACATTCTTCAGCATATTGATGGCTCGGTAGTACTCAGCTGATCCCGTGGAAGCATCCATTCGATATATTTAAGCTTCAGTTTCACTCTCTCCAGGTTTTCTGCCGTACCAACAATGTCATCTGCATGAATATTGGCTGGGAGCAGTACCAGTTCCTGCTTCGAACTGATGGTAATTCGTTTGTAGTCTTCGGCGAATCCCAGTAATATCGCTACAGGAATGGAGAAATCGAATTTCCCTCCGGGGTATATAGGAACACCGTGGTAATTTTCTATCACACAGAGAGCTCATTAGGCATGAGAGAGAGAGAGGTAATTTTTGATCTTGGTCGTTACGCCGAAGTCTCTTGTCTGGTCTACCTCGACACCGTTGAGCGAATACATGATGCGATCGACGAGGTGGAGAAAACAATTGCTCGTTATTTTCGTCAATGCCGGGTTGGCCCCCATCTTCTTTCGTCATTTTTACTCTTACTCGTCGGCCTTCTGTGCAAGTATTTTGTCTGCCTGGTGCCGAGATTGTAGATCCTTGTTCAGGGAGTAAGCGAGGTTGTGTTGGTTGCACGCTTCGTCTAGTGCGTTAGTGCCCATTTCGCCAAGTGCCAGCATTTTACTTAGCTTGGTTCCCGGCCCACAGGACCTGTATCCAGGAATGTTCAACTCGAACAGTAGCTTGTTTATCAGAATATCGACGATCCCGCTTCAGCTATGGACTTACCTCTTCGAGACATTATAGTGAACTGACCTAAAAACATATAAATAGGCTCCTTTTATTCATTTTTGTTTCAGTATCATTGTAAACTTGGAAAAATACGGGTGTAAGTAAAGTGCTAATGAAGCACATGCTTTGTGCTTTCTACGGTAAATAATCTACAGCTTTACAAAATTTGCGACGCCATCAAGCAACTACATAGACGATGAAGCATTCAAGTATGACCTTTCTGTGCAACTTTTGTCGTCATCAGTTTACTCGCAGTTATTTATTGAAGATGCATTAAAAAATTTGCAGCGCTAGTAATCTACAACTACTAGCCCCGCACGCACTTACTTTTATGCAGTCAGCTTTGCACACTCCACAATCAGCTCTGCACACTCCACAATCAGCNTAGCCCCGCACGCACTTACTTTTATGCAGTCAGCTTTGCACACTCCACAATCAGCTCTGCACACTCCACAATCAGCTCTGCACACTCCACAATCAGCCCTGCACGCTCTGAAATCACCTCCGTAGTTAGCACNCTGCACACTCCACAATCAGCTCTGCACACTCCACAATCAGCCCTGCACGCTCTGAAATCACCTCCGTAGTTAGCACCTCACGATAGTAGTGGAAACATACATAATATAAAACAAGATGTTTCTCTACCCATACACATTCCTACTGAAGATGAAGCTATCCCCTCGAATCACGACATGGAAGCCCATATCCGAATACAATGAGATGCAGCATCACAGGACCATCAACTGTGGGAAAACCTGTGTCCTACTTAGCCTTCTGGAAGAAGAGAATGGTCTTCGGTTCGAGAATGTGTAGCTGTACTCCAAATCGCTCCAGCTGACTTTGTTTGTTTATTTGGGGAAAGTGAGAGGGTCAGCGGTTTTATTTTTTTAATGTGGGGAAATATGGATTTGTTTTGTAACTATGTAGTAGCCCAGAGAGGCTTGTTTTGGCGCGATGTATCGTGCCGCGGCCGTAACAATGTATTCCACGCCTGTGTAAATACGCCTCCCCAAGTACGCTGGAACTATATAGTTATTGACAGCTGAGAAGAAACACTTTGCAAGAAACGTGCGCTAAAAAAATGCCGACTCTATCATATTATATAAGCTATCTAAGAAGAGAAATTTTTATTTTACCTAACCAAAGGGGACAACGAGCTTAGCCTGCTCAGAAAAAGTATTATCACCTGGCCTATACGTACTTCGCTATGGTACTCATTGCGTTTTCCCAGTTTCTCCTTAAAGACTTACATTTAGGTTGCCATACACTAAGTTGAACTGAAATTGTGACTGCAGTAATTTTTTTAAANTTCTCCTTAAAGACTTACATTTAGGTTGCCATACACTAAGTTGAACTGAAATTGTGACTGCAGTAATTTTTTTAAACCACAACACATCATACTCTCATCAATAATTCACACGAACACTTTAAAGCAGATAATCACTAACCATGGTACCTTTAGAGGTGAAATTCCATGAAGTAGTGAAGTTTTTTTTATCTAAGATGCTCCATTGTTAGCCGTCGTTGTGATAATAATTCTCTCTTTCATGCGTCTTCCNATTGCATTTTGGATTCTGGGGCTGCTCCATATCTACCTCATTTCATCCTTATCGACTCTCTAGGTGTTGATGTCAAGAGTTGCCCTAACCTCTCTCAGACGATGATTAAATGCTCTGCTCAATACGGAAATTACCTATTTTTGTCGTTATTGCTGCAAACCTGGAATAATTGGCAGTCTTGCATGTACTTAACGAAAGATCTAAAAACAGCTGAGCAGTTCAAAGTTGCGCCTCTCTTAAACTACTCTGTCTGAAGGTGTGTTTGGCGTTTTTAGAAGGGCATGGGATGATATTTAAATTTTATGTTGATCACCATCATGACAATAGTAGTTGGTTATATAGTGGCTGGAATGTGTGTCACTTCATCACCCCCTCCTTTTTTTTCAAACCTCTGACTGGCGTGGCCATACTTCATCCCTTTTACTCCTCCCCCTCCCCTCAAAAAAACAATATCAGTCAAGCATTTGCATCCTATGTAAACAATGCTACGTGTTTTCTTGTTATAACTTAAACATCACTTGGGTGTACAATCCTTGGTTGATTTTCGTATTTTTGGCTCAGGATTAAGCTTTTATTAACTTTTGTTTAGTTGCACAATTTGGGTTATAATCGTTAACAGCACAATAGTCATAAAAGATTAACAGAAAAATTTTAATTTAAATTATTGTATATGTTTTAACTTTAAAAAATTTAGTGATACGTTTTTCATATATGTACACAGTGTTATGATTTTACTTGTTTTATTTCAAATTTTCAGAAAAATGTTGTTAATAAAAATTTTTACTTTGGGTCAGGGTTTCATTTTTTCTATTTTTTTTTTTGCATAATATGTATAGCAGTCAAGCAAGTTTTACTATCATAATGTGAACCATTGTTATGGATGTGTTTAAATACACATATCTATGAAATTAAACAGTTCAACTTTGTGCTAGCTCCATGACAAACGTCGCTTAATCAGGTAGACTCAGCCGATCATAAGACCAAGAAACATTTTACTCGGTCTTGGGAAAATTTGCACACTCTTAAACAATATTGTTGTGAATAAACATTATCAAACACGATATAACAAGCAAATCAATGTAGAATGAAATATGCCTGTAGTCTGTTCTGTGGGCACGCGTGAACATAGCGTGCACGAACAACAACGAGCAAAAAAAAAAAGAAGAAGAGCTCCTTCCGTCATACTGTCAACAGGGGTAGTCATGCCTGGTTCAGACATCGTTGTTTGCGTGATGATACAATAAGCTGCTACCGACGTCTTCCACTTATAAATTTACGTGAAGTATTTTCCGGTATTAAGTTTTAATTGTTGTAAATATACTGTATTATAATGCAGCTAATTTTGTTCTTAACATTTATTTACTTTGACTTTGGTAGTGCAGTTGTATGTGGGATAATGAAGTNGCGAAGTAGCCACGTGCAAGCAAACTACTACCGCCCATCCCCTATTTTCCGGGGAACAGCCGGTACCACCCCAAATCCACCACACCCGTGTCTAGGAAGGTTCCCGTCAGTCATGTACAGTTCATATGCGTACATTGTTTCGTGATTTGCAGATCTGGTACACATACATATTTTTACGATTGTGTTTTCCAGGAAAGTTAAAGGTGTAGGTTTTTTGCGAGAATGTAAATNCTGGTACACATACATATTTTTACGATTGTGTTTTCCAGGAAAGTTAAAGGTGTAGGTTTTTTGCGAGAATGTAAATGTATTCATTCCTAAACAACAGAAGCATTTTAAGTACAGATGTCTAGAATTAATATGCGATGGGATAGTAAGACAGGNTTATTCATTCCTAAACAACAGAAGCATTTTAAGTACAGATGTCTAGAATTAATATGCGATGGGATAGTAAGACAGGAAAAGTGGTCGGAACATTGCAGGAAAAAGCACGCCAACAATACTGAAAATAATTAAAATGTAAAATACAAAACTATAGGGTTTAACTACGGCGATGATGGCAGCTGGAAGCCTTACGTCCAGAATACAGCTTAGAAGAAGGAAATACGCGGGAAAAAAAATTGGAGTGGTGAATTAATTAATAGCATCATCAATCAGTACTCGCAGTTATAAACGACTACTTTATATTATCTCAGATGTTGTTGAGGGGTCGCGTTGGTGTAGCAGCAAGAGCGAAGGCAATCCAGGTTCGATACCCAGCGGGGTAACTCGCGGATTTTCACAAGTAGGAATCGTGTTGGACGATGCCGCTGGCTGGCGGGTTTTCTCGGGGATCTCACGTCCCCCCCCCCCCNATTGCATTTTGGATTCTGGGGCTGCTCCATATCTACCTCATTTCATCCTTATCGACTCTCTAGGTGTTGATGTCAATAGTTGCCCTAACCTCTCTCAGACGATGATTAAATGCTCTGCTCAATACGGAAATTACCTATTTTTATCGTTATTGCTGCAAACCTGGAATAATTGGCAGTCTTGCATGTACTTAACGAAAGATCTAAAAACAGCTGAGCAGTTCAAAGTTGCGCCTCTCTTAAACTACTCTGTCTGAAGGTGTGTTTGGCGTTTTTAGAAGGGCATGGGATGATATTTAAATTTTATGTTGATCACCATCATGACAATAGTAGTTGGTTATATAGTGGCTGGAATGTGTGTCACTTCATCACCCCCTCCTTTTTTTTCAAACCTCTGACTGGCGTGGCCATACTTCATCCCTTTTACTCCTCCCCCTCCCCTCAAAAAAACAATATCAGTCAAGCATTTGCATCCTATGTAAACAATGCTACGTGTTTTCTTGTTATAACTTAAACATCACTTGGGTGTACAATCCTTGGTTGATTTTCGTATTTTTGGCTCAGGATTAAGCTTTTATTAACTTTTGTTTAGTTGCACAATTTGGGTTATAATCGTTAACAGCACAATAGTCATAAAAGATTAACAGAAAAATTTTAATTTTAATTATTGTATATGTTTTAACTTTAAAAAATTTAGTGATACGTTTTTCATATATGTACACAGTTCTATGATTTTACTTGTTTTATTTCAAATTTTCAGAAAAATTTTGTTAATAAAAATTTTTACTTTGGGTCAGGGTTTCATTTTTTCTATTTTTTTTATTGCATAATATGTATAGCAGTCAAGCAAGTTTTACTATCATAATGTGAACCATTGTTATGGATGTGTTTAAATACACATATCTATGAAATTAAACAGTTCAACTTNCTTTACTATCATAATGTGAACCATTGTTATGGATGTGTTTAAATACACATATCTATGAAATTAAACAGTTCAACTTTGTGCTCGCTCCATGACAAACGTCGCTTAATCAGGTAGACTCAGCCGATCATAAGACCAAGAAACATTTTACTCGGTCTTGGGAAAATTTGCACACTCTTAAACAATATTGTTGTGAATAAACATTATCAAACACGATATAACTAGCAAATCAATGTAGAATGAAATATGCCTGTAGTCTGTTCTGTGGGCACGCGTGAACATAGCGTGCACGAACAACAACGAGCAAAAAAAAAAANTGAAATATGCCTGTAGTCTGTTCTGTGGGCACGCGTGAACATAGCGTGCACGAACAACAACGAGCAAAAAAAAAAAAGAAGAAGAGTTCCTTCCGTCATACTGTCAACAGGGGTAGTCATGCCCGGTTCAGACATCGTTGTTTGCGTGATGATACAATAAGCTGCTACCAACGTCTTCCACTTATGAATTTACGTGAAGTATTTTCCGGTATTAAGTTTTAATTGTTGAAAATATACTGTATTCTAATGCAGCTAATTTTGTTCTTAACATTTATTTACTTTGACTTTGGTAGTGCAGTTGTATGTGGGATAATGAAGTNCTAATGCAGCTAATTTTGTTCTTAACATTTATTTACTTTGACTTTGGTAGTGCAGTTGTATGTGGGATAATGAAGTTTGTGAAAGTGATATTGTTGGGCACTGTAAATTTTTCAGTGCCATTTTAAAGACCGTGAAAATGATATTGTCGGTCACTCTCAAAAAGTCACGGTAAAATTTCTGACACTTTCACTATAACAGAGATACTGTGAGTTTTTCAGTGACATTTTAAGACTGTGAAAGTGATATTGTTGGTCACTGTGAGTTTTTCAGTGCCATTTTAAAGACTGTGAAAGTGCTATTGTGGGATACTGTGAGTTTTTCAGTGACATTTTGCGTGTGATATGGACGCCACCCTTTAAGTATTTTTGGTGCATATTCCCCGAGGAACTGATACCGGAATGAATTTTTCAAGCCTCACACTTATTACACGTAAATTGGGCACTCGTTTAGCACACGAAAGTTTATAGTGGCATAATAACTAACCAATCAGATAACCCACGCATCCAGTTCGGTTGGATGCCTAGCAAGTGTGTGGAGTTTACGCTCTGACTGCGCCAACTATGGTTAATGGTAGCACGAATGTCTAACAAACTAAATAGTTCTTCAGCTTGAGGATAAGCCTTGCCCTGACACAACAGTTGCGAGTAGCAAGAGGAAAGACGCTATCGCCGACACCACGCCATAGCAGCAGGTGACTGAGATAGAGTAAGCTGTCTCAGCGGATAGCGAGCCGATCATTACCGAGGGAACCCGAGGTTACGCGAGCGCTGCGAATCATCACCCCGCCAGGAGCGAAGCGCCACCTTTCTAATTACAATGTGATAATGAAGGGAAGTACACTGAACAGCCAAAAAAAAAAAAAACTGGTATAGGGGTGCGTATGCAAACAACACAGGTATGGAACTAATCAGAGTAACGCAATGCGTACGGCAGCTAGATCGGTTACTGCTGCTAGAATGGCAGGTTATCAAGATTTAAGTAAGTTTGAACGTGGTGTTATAGTCGGCGCACGAGAGATGGGATATAACATCTCCGAGGTAGCGATAGCATTTGGATGTTCGCGTACGACCATTTCACGAGTGTACCGTGAATATCGGGAATCCGGTAAAACATCACATCTTCGACATCGCTGCGGCCTGAAAAAAATCGTAAAAGAACGGGACAAACGAGGACTGACGAGAATCATTAAACGTGACAGACATGCAATACTTTCTCAAATTGGCGCAGATTGGATTTGTGGACTCCCCTGCAGTATTCATTGTGTGAATTGCCTCCTGCATACCTTCAGACATTAGTCGAGTCCATGNCCTTACTCCGTGTCTTGCAGCTATGCGGAGAGACATGCATGCCCCCCTAGTGGCACATGCGCGCAAGCAAACCGCTTTAAACGCAAATTGCTCACATGTCGAGCTGTGACGATACTGTGGGGCAACCATTGTACTGGCGTAATTCGTTTATTGTGATTAATTTTTTCTTCGCAAATGAGTGTATATTACCACTGGAACCTATTTATTTGAACAAGTCTTCTGTGATACTCGACCAATAATGGGAAACGACAATTTATGTGATCAGCTCACTGGGTTAAAAAGGTTTTTTTTTGCCGAGGCTACAGCCAATAAACGTCTGGCTGAGTTAGGTTGTCAGAAAACTGTGAAATATGTGCTCTTGCAAAATGATTTTGTGAAATTTATGGATCTCCAGTTGTCGTTTATTTACCACTTACTGCCGGACTGTGAGATAATAAAATAAATTTATCTTGCTAATGCGCGTATTTCCGGTTGTTAGGTCGAGGAAGAAACCTACTTGTACTATAATGACCAGCATATTAATAGCTGAATGGTTCCTGAGTATGTACAGGAATCATAGCGTAGTCGTGTAATTGTTTACTTTCGATGTCGAGTTTATTATATTGAACAATACTAAATTGTTATTAAGAACTAAGATTCGCGTAAATAAATATCGAGTCTTGCCGCTACCTTTTATTGTTCTTAATGACGTTGTTTTCGAGATGGCAAATGTGATGAATAATACAAACACAATGTCGGCAACAAATTGCATATTTCTTTTAATAACTTTTTTATACCTCAGTTTCAGCTTTGTTGTTTAAGGATGTATCCAGCATTGTATTTAGAGTCTTTCAGACGCAAGTATTATTGAGTTCATCAATTACAGCATTATGTGTTTAAAAATATTGTGCAAGTGGCACTCCATATTTTAAATGCATTTTAACCGTAGTCATTACACGTTCAATGAAAAAAAATTTTTGTAAGATTTTTTTTGGGTTTTTTTTTNTAAATGCATTTTAACCGTAGTCATTACACGTTCAATGAAAAAAAATTTTTGTAAGATTTTTTTTGGGTTTTTTTTTATGGAATAGTTGTCAGAAGTAACAGTTCCGAATTCCGTTAATAGAAAGAATCTCTCCAAATATTATNTAAATGCATTTTAACCGTAGTCATTACACGTTCAATGAAAAAAAATTTTTGTAAGATTTTTTTTGGGTTTTTTTTTTATGGAATAGTTGTCAGAAGTAACAGTTCCGAATTCCGTTAATAGAAAGAATCTCTCCAAATATTATCNTTTTTTTTTATGGAATAGTTGTCAGAAGTAACAGTTCCGAATTCCGTTAATAGAAAGAATCTCTCCAAATATTATCGTTAGTTCCCAGCTGTCATAAACATCAACTCTGGACTCACAAGCAAATGTTTTACCTTAAATACCTTTTTAAGGATACTTACATTCTTCCCTTTGTGTCAATGCAGGGTTATTCCGCTTCGTTTGTTATAATTTCACCCATAAACAAATCGAAACATTGATGTTGTAACGTTCCCGTCTGAATCCTCGTTATGCTAATATTTAGAATATTACAGCCTCACAGGTGGGCGCCATATTGTAATATTCCCGCAGGCTAGTTACGATATATTAATGCAGCCGCAC
This sequence comes from Clitarchus hookeri, assembly GCA_002778355.1. Taxonomy (NCBI): domain Eukaryota; kingdom Metazoa; phylum Arthropoda; class Insecta; order Phasmatodea; family Phasmatidae; genus Clitarchus; species Clitarchus hookeri. The sequence goes on along the minus strand of NQII01007055.1, from coordinate 72,351 downwards.
AGGTGGACGCCATGTTGTTAACGTTCGTCACTTGTTACTGCCGACTGTTTACGTTGCCACGGCTTGCTCAGGGTAGAAACACGAGACTCAGTTAATTGAACACTAGTTACTTAAGAAAAAAGTTCCATATTAGTTTGATATATATTTATTTATTTAACATTCTGCAACACAGTTCACAGACGCACAGACGGAGTTTCAGTATGCAGAGTACGAACCTTTACCACTAAATGTACTATTGCAGATAACAATTCCACAGTCGTTTACTTGATGATGTTCTTAAAAAACTGACCCGAAGAAACTTAAAATGCGGCTACCTCCCACACCGACTGAGAAATGATATATTAAAGTCTAGTTGCCGATGTGGGGGTTCTAGTCCTGCCCGAACGCGGCCTAGGCTAGCATTGCATGATACTTCTCGACTGCGCTGACCTGCCCTTGCGGGCGACGTGAAGTAACTCTCCCTGACGACTGACTTGAATAAGACTGCCCCTAGGGCGACAGACAGATGCTCTTTTTGTGCTGCCTATCACCCCCCTCTCCGGAGATAAGCGCCCGGCATCTGCCAGCAGCGTCATCTAAAACTGCAGGTGTTCCGCTCTCAACACGTTATCTACTGCTTCGCCGTCAACAGAAACGAACCTCTCGTACAACAAAAACTTGTTGACGTTGCCTGAAAATGCGCTGGAGGAACTAAAACTGACTAGGGATCAGGAACTTCCATGAATTATAAATAAAATTAAATGTTAAAATTATAAAATATCGAGCATTTCAGCACCATAAAATAGAGCCTGTCAAGCACAGAGAACACCATTGAAAGTCTTTTTTATATTTGTTACGTTTATAGGCACTTTATCATAATCTGTGGTGGATACGCCGGCCACTTATGAAAAATGCAATTTTCTGGCACCTACAAAACATTTTGCAAAAATGCTCAATGACATTTTAAGTGTTGAGTTTGACATTACTTATCACTCACTAATCATCAAATTGACGGTAGGCAATTATCAAATTAATTGATTATCATTATTTCATTAGAAACCATCATGATTCTACAAAATATTTCCGTGTGCACCACAAAAATGCTCAGGGAGGGTGAGCACCCACAAATATTTTTATTGGTGTTAATTTATTTTCATTAGATCTACACTTCATACAGTGTTGCAGANGGGGTGAGCACCCACAAATATTTTTATTGGTGTTAATTTATTTTCATTAGATCTACACTTCATACAGTGTTGCAGAAAACGCTTATGTGCTATCGGCAGTTAAAGTATACATTTCAACGTCTCAAAAACAAGACATTGGCAACCCAAAGGATCTAATATTTGGAAGGAAGAAACAGTAATTGCCGTTTTATCTTCGGCGGGCGTACATAACGGCACTGTCGGGGATAGCTGAGGTTTCCTTACCCTCGTTTTATTTAGGTTCCTGCACACTGGTTGCTTACACATTTAGAGCAGGCAGCCGTTGCGGCCTGCAATTTACGGCCAGTCACCACTGTAGTGGTCAGTAAAAACGCTACTGGCGAAACCGACAACGGCGCGGACGCCGTCGATAAAGTTCCGGAACGTGCCCACGGATGGCGCCGTAAAGAAGTGGCTTTTAGGGCGCGTGTAACTCATGTATACGATCCTTACTTGTAGCGTGCTTCATTACTTACATATTTACCTTCACTCTGTGTTCAGTTCGAGGTGTAATACAAGCTCGACGTAAAAATTCAACTACTAGATCACAGCTTCCTAGATACAGCTCCAGATGTTCAAAGTATTCGAATCGCCCTCACATCAGAAAACATAAGTATGTAGGTACGGCATTGCGTTTATTCGTAGGTGCAGCCATTAGATACGGAATCAGGGATGGTGCGAAGCAGGAAAGGAGTAGGTATTCACCATGGTTTTATTTTACAGTAGGTAGCTATAGGTAGGTAGGTAAATGGATAGATAGGCTGGACTAAACGTCTCGTTAACAGCGAGGTCATTTGAGACGGAGCAAGTGGTTCAGAGAAGCACGAACGGGAAAGGAATCGGCGACGGCCTGTAATAGAAAACCCTCCCAATAATCAACTCGAGTGAATTCGTGAAACCATAGAAAACCGAAATCAGGATGGCCTGAAGATTCGAACCCAGATCCTGCTGAATGCGAGTCAAAATATTTACCACCGTGCCACTTCGCTCGGAACGGCATTTTTTCTAGTAGCCATCCAGACATCCGTTTGGAGTTATTTTTGGAAAACCGTGGAAAACTGCAATGAGGGAGGCTGGATCGACACTGGAACTTCGGTCCCTCTGAATAAAATCCCTGTGCGTGCTTCTTTACTGCTCCTTCTCGCTGGAGCTCTCTGCATGAGAAGTCTTTGTTCCGCTGGAAGGTTCTAGATTGTCGTCCGTGCTAAAATGAACAGCTGATATGGCAAAGAGGCTATATTGACGACTAATGATGTCCAGTCTCCGGTACGACTTAAATAAATGTTCTCAGCGTAGAATGGACAACAAATTCCGGCTTTTATCAGGTATCATCGCTCTGCATATCTGCGCATAAACGTGGACGTAAAAAAACCTAAAAGTCAACGTTTTATATTTCGTCAAGCTTATCTACTACTTTACGAAAGACTGATGAAAATTCTAGAGATAGATATACTCAGTGACGTTTTATGTTAATGGAAAGAAATATGTGTATTTTCGCATGACCAACACTACGTGTCACAATTAATATTTTCCCTCAAATATCCGTGATTATTATATAAGAGAAAAGTTATAAACACAAGCCAAGTTTATTCGTAGAATTGAATATTGTGTAATGGCATTTTTCATACCCACCAATATAACTTAAAATTTTCTGAAAGACATTTTTTACTATTACTTTCAAGCCACGATTCCTTAAATGAATATGTGTAGTTTTCTTGGCGAACCAGTAGCGAGGTTAGGTGAACTGGTATATATCTGTTCCCGTCTCAGTCAGACTTTATGGGTCTGCAATTGCGAACGTTCGCTGCAATTTTCGTTTAATAACAATCCTGGTTAGAAAAATGTTCCTAGAACTGGAACGTGGGGTCGAACCGAGAGCCCCAGCGGCAAAGGTCTACAGTGCCTAACCAATGTGACAGCCGTAGTGAAATATAATAAAGTGCTTTACTTTGGCAATAATTCTAATTATTGAAGAAAAAAAATGTGGTATCTAACCTCTAAACAGCTGAGTGTTTGTAAGCAATTATTCAACATTGCGACTGTTTCATTTTGTATGTTTCAAGTTAAATCCAGTCGCATGTCCAAGGTTACTTCAAGTCCTGATTCTACTATCCCGTCCCTTTAACCGACTAGGCTAGATTATTTCAATAATTTCCTGGGTCAGTCGGTTCTAGGCGTGTTTAAGTTAAAGTTCAGTCTGGAGTCTTATTCAACTACTTGTTTCAGTCCGCACTGAATTTTTTCTCTAGACCGGGTGAAATTACGTTATTTCAGTGCGACCAGTTTTTTTTTTTTTGTGATTCCAGAAAACTGTAGGGACTCTAATAGCTGGCGCAAGGATTACTCACACTGTAGAAGAAAATTCAACAATTTTATAGAAATTAATATAGAAGTAAAATCTTCACCGAAGCCTGTCTCCACACCAATTGGGACAGATGGTACAATAAGCTCCAGCCTCTCTCGTTCACTTTCAATTTTATCGACGACGAGAGTAGCGTACATATTTACATTCACATAGACAATTTGGCTTTACAGATAAATGAAAGACACCTGCATGTTATTTCAAGTAATTTTCTCAAAATGCAGCTTAACATAAATAAGACTCTTAAAAACCAGTCTTCTTGTTAATTAACCTACTCCAATCCTTTCCTCGATGACCAGTGGAAACACATGCAGGTAGTTAAAAAAAAAAAATATATATCCATAAAAATGTAATTGGTTATTGCACACAGTTGGCAACAAATGGTCGTCGGTAATGCGTATGAAGTAACTTAGAATACTAGGTAAGTAGAGATGGACTAGCTGTACTGTAATGCTGGATGCCATTTGCTCGACTTGCTTCCAGCAGACTTCGAGTTTGTTTTATTTTCCCGGGCCGTTATCTCAGAAGCTGTGCTGCCGGGTCTTTTTGCCCACGCGTGTTTTTATTCCTTCTGCTTCTCAGAATAATGGAGAGCCATTATGTTGACACGGTGGTTTTGTTGTCTTGGTTTTGCCCCAAGGGTCCGTTGTATCTCGCGTGTGCGGCTGAGGAAATTCCTGGAATTGCACCCGGTCACAAACGAGAATTTGTTGATGCCCTCCACTTTACGTGTTTGTTGTAGTTATTCACGACGTAATTCCTTGTGTGTGCTTACGTACTTTTTAGCTCAACTGAAAAAAAAAATGATTTAGCTCCATAAAATATTACTTCGTTACATAACCGTTGTTTGAGAGATAAGGAGGACTTTGAAACTCGTTATTTTAATTAAAATAAATTTTCCTTAAATTGCTCACTAATAAGTAATTCCAATAAAAAAAACGTACATACATTTTTTCTCAAACTAAACTTACGGTTTTAATAAACATCCTCCTCTAACAATAATACTGTAGCGACATTACATTATGCCCCTGCTCTGGTGCGTAGTTCACGAAATAAAAGTCTATAAATTGCTTTCACACAACATTTTTTGTCCGTTTATTGCATAACGTAAGTTCAAATCTTTTCCTGAAAGATATAAGTAGTTATCGTGTAAAATTAGAAACTTTCAAAATGTGCTTATTGTTAAAATTTTGTAAAGCTATTTTACAAAAAAAAAATTGAATTTATATTCTAGATGTTTTGCCTATTTCTAAGAGGCCAATATAGTATTCTTTGAGCAGGTAGGTTGAATAACACACTTGCATAAGTCTTAATATTTGGTTTTTTGGTAACGAGAGATTACAGTGTCAAATAAGGGGTTATAAATGTAGGAATACGCTGAATCAAATATTAGCTAATATAAGCTGGAAAGTTAAAAAAAATGTATCAAACTAAGGTTATGAAACAATCTTAGAGGAACCAAATATAGTAGTTAAGAGCAGGATAATTATTTGTTTAAAACAATTATATAGTCTTTTTAGGCGTGGCAAAGTGGTTTTCTAAAATGTTCCGCAAATACCCCCTTTAATATGAACCTAATATAAACCAACCACAAACATTAACTGACATCGCTGATCTGTAAACGCTAATCTACATTGGGGGCCGCGGTGGCTCAGCGGTTAGCCTTCTCGCCTCTCATCAAGGCAAAATTGGTTCAATTCCCGGCCGGGACACTCCCGGATTTTCGCATGTGCGAATCGTGCCGTGCGACGCCACTGGTCAGTGGGTTTTCTCGGGATCTCAAGACCTCGCTCTGAAGAGCCATCCAAATCTCTCCACTTCACTCATGCTAAGCTTCATTAACAGATGAGTGCAGGTAAGATACAGTGGCTGCAGTTCTGGTTGGTTTGAGTTGAATTAAATACACCGGTGAATACACAGCCTAATCCAAGAGGACAGTGTGGTTTTTTGGTAACGGTTATTGAATTTCTGTTAATTTGGGGTTGAAGGAATGAAAAAAGAAAATACTCTTGGGAAATCATTAGGTAGTTTTTAACCAAGTGTCGCTTGAACTAACTTTACCTAGGTTTGTTCGACAAAATTAAAAAAGTTTCTGTCGAACTTTATCTGGCGTAACTGCTCCAAAATTGCATCTTTCAATGAATTACACGTTGAGTATTCGTGTTAGACTATTGAGGCATCAAAATGTAGGTGATTTATAGATGGTAAAATTGGGTGGATTTTAGGCTGTTTTCAGTTAGTGAAGATGAGAATGCTGGAGATCTTATCTACATTAGACCGAACCAAAGAAACNGAGAATGCTGGAGATCTTATCTACATTAGACCGAACCAAAGAAACACGGTCTAAACTTAGCAGATCAGTGTATATTAGAATCAGCAGCTACGTTTGTTTGGCATGCGATACGTTAGTATTAGTGCATAAGAATATATTAACTGCAACAACGGGTACTTTTGGCTTTAACTTATAACAAATAAGNTCAGGCATCAAAATGTAGGTGATTTATAGATGGTAAAATTGGGTGGATTTTAGGCTGTTTTCAGTTAGTGAAGATGGGAATGCTGGAGAGCTTATCTACATTAGACCGAACCAAAGAAACACGGTCTAAACTTAGCAGATCAGTGTATATTAGTATCAGCAGCTACGTTTGTTTGGCATGTGCTACGTTAGTATTAGTGCATAAGAATATATTAACTGCAACAACGGGTACTTTTGGCTTTAACTTATAACAAATAAGAATTATTCTCACGTGCACCAAATTGGAGTAGAAAACCTTCACAACGAGCGTAGCATTGAGTGATTTAATGCGTCGTATTAAATAGCAAAACTTTGCACTACACTAGCTCACTTAAACACAAATGTTGAATTTCTTTGTTCAAACCTGCATTGATTTTCAATAAAGTTTACCAACGAACACGACCCGGCACAGATCCGCTCCAACCCTACCTCCGTATCCCGCACTACGTTGAACCAAATTGGAACTAACGTGTTGTGAGATGTGTCAACCTGCGTCAAACTTCACCAAAAGTCATCACACTATCCAGATAAGAGCTGGTTTGTGCAGGTAGCAGGTACGTTATTCTTACCAATTTGGTTTATGGCCAGTTACACAATGTTCATTAAAAATATTGGCATTCTGGCGTAAAATAAATATAAGAATATAATGTTTAATCAGTGGTTAAGGGGAATCCATCCCTGTCATCTTGAATTTGTAGAATTTTTGCAACAACCTGCAATACATATTTTGTATTAGGTTTACAGATTACAGAACTATAGGACACACATAACAGTAGTATTAAGTATTATAAATTAATTATTAAATATTATTATTAATTATTATTAAATATTATGGCTTTGTTCAGTTTGTGAAGTTGTTTAACTGCCGTAAATGCCCGCAGATATTGATAAACACTGAAGAGCAAAAAAAAACTGGTATAGGCGTGCGTATGCAAATAACAGAGGTATGGAACCAATCAGAGTAACGCGATGCGGTAGGCAGCTAGATCGGTTACTGCTGCTACAATGGCAGGTTATCAAGATTTAAGTGAGTTTGAAAGTGGCGTTATAGTCGGCGCACGAGAGATGGGACATAGCATCTCCGAGGTAGCGATAACAGTTGGATGTTCGCTTACGACCATTTCACGAGTGTACCGGTACCGGTAAAACATCAAATCTTCGACATCGCTGCGGCCGGAAAAAGATCATGAAAGAACAGGACAACCGACGACTGGCAAGAATCATTAAACGTGACAGACGTGCAACTGTTTCTCATATTGGTGCAGATTGGATTTGTGGACTGTCCTGCAGGATTCATGGTGAGATCTGCCTGTGGCATACCTTCAGACATTAGTCGAGTCCATGCAGCGTCGTCTTGCGGAACTTCTGAGTGCTCGAAGGGGCCCTACATTATATAGGCAGGTATACCAGTTTTTTTGGCTCTTCAGTGTATATTACTTACCAGCAGGTATATAATCACAAATGCAGAGCAGCTGTAACAACTTGACAAAGCTAGGTCTTGGGAACAATTTCGTTAAACCTAATTAACTATTAGTTACGGCATAAAAATGTATAAATGAAAGATAGCGGAGACAGATCGCACTTATTATCGTACTATTATTCGTGACATATTTTCTGGGTAGGGAATTAGTGGTTATGTAAGGGCTGATAAAAAAAAAATTTGGAATAAAACAGTAACGCTACGTCTTGCGATTGGCTGCTATATTTTATCGTTGTCTGTTTTTTACGAGTAGGTACTGGTTGAGCCCAATTCATTTACAAACATGGACGGAGGCGCTGATAATAAACCAGTTGAATTGACTGGGAAAGCAATTCGTTGATTTTCTTTGATCAATATTATTAGCATTTTGTTTTTGGAACCAACACTGGTTTACAAATACGCTGTAAAGGATTTTGAGTGCCCTAGTTTTTATCGGTTTCCAACATAAGAGTTCTTTCATAATAACTGTCCTACTGATTTATAACTATCTGAAACGCTTATTCCATTGTGCTTCTGACTACAAAAACATATGATATAGTTATTATTGCTGCGGTCTCTTACACTTGTTTTAATTACTGTAACGTTTCTAAATCTGATTAAATAATTTAAAACAGAATATTTTACAAAAGTTCATTGATATGCGAACTAGATTTTCTCATTTGAGTAATTAAATACTTCTCATTATATATAAAGTGTTTTCTTAAAACAGACCAAGAAATTACCATGTGGAAGTAGTGTAATCGTGTCTTTAACCAAATAAATTTTACCAAATATTTTTAATATGTTTATTTTTTATAAACTAATAAATATTTATATAAAGCGTTTTCTTTAAATTCAAGTAGAATCAAAACGGTTTCCTTCGTTAAACGAACTCTTTCAAAATGTATAACAATTCACTTGCAAAATTTTTTTTTCTGTCGCNACTTGCAAATTTTTTTTTTCTGTCGCCGAATCATTTATATTAGTTTATTTTATTAGAAATTCATATGCAAAATCCAGTAATCTATTGAAATATTCTTCCAAGTTCAATAACGTATTAAATAGCCACATAATTTCCCATCAAATACGATAACCACCATGTTTGTTTTAAATGCAATGATTTCTCAGTGACCATAGCCTATCCTTGTGTTGAAGGTAACATTGGGTTACATGTACATCAATTATTGTCATTTCAAAACACGCATTAAGCAAAATTAAATGTTAATTAACAGCACTTTAAATACAATCAGATCTTCATATTAATCATTAACAACTAAACCGTCGTTTAATATGTTGAGTTGGAAAGTAAATAATTGTTATAAAACTTTATATATTTTTCATTCTCAATACCACTCACCGAATTATTTACGACAACAAAATGTTTAACACTTNGTTATAAAACTTTATATATTTTTCATTCTCAATACCACTCACCGAATTATTTACGACAACAAAATGTTTAACACTTTTATAAAAATAACAAATTTACACAGAATTAAAGTTGGCTTTTAATGTGAAACTAATAAAAAACATTGTTCCCTTAACTTTAGTATACAAGCTTAATTGAAACAACTACAATAAATTTTAAAATATTATTTGAACTATAACGCACGGCTTTTAAAAAATTATTGTTTAAGAGCTTTTTTTTNCTACAATAAATTTTAAAATATTATTTGAACTATAACGCACGGCTTTTAAAAAATTATTGTTTAAGAGCTTTTTTTTTACCCTTCAGAGATCTAGCCACATCTGTAACATAGCCGCAAGTGGGAAAAATTATTTTTTTCATGTAANTTTTTTTTTACCCTTCAGAGATCTAGCCACATCTGTAACATAGCCGCAAGTGGGAAAAATTATTTTTTTCATGTAAATTTCATTTAACCTTTCCTTTGACAGAAATAGGCTGAAATTTATCTATAACGTAAATAACTTTGTGATATTTATTGTGAACCACTCAGACGTAAACATTTGTGTTTCTGTTAAACTAATTTTATATATGTTTTTGTAACTTTAAGAGACAACTGTCAAACATTAACGTAAACATACCAGGTTCTACAGTAAAACTATATAAACAGCTTTACGGAATGATTGCAAACTCTTACTTATCTTCCACATTTATTTTAAATTACGGTTGTTTACCTTTTTGCCTGTGTGCGGTCGGTTATCGGAGAAAGAGTCGCATGGTGTGTCATGCCAGGTGATGTAATTTCTCCCGCGGAGGGACGGGAGATTATCGTTACTTGCTGTTTGAGTACGTGCTAGACGAAGAAACAAACATGTGTTTCCCCCCCTAATAACGCTTGTAAGACCATTCCCTCTTCTCCCTCAGTTCGTCGTAACACCTAGTTACGATCGCTCATTGCGCTTCTAAACCATAGTTCTGGGTAGAAACTCGCTAGTGCAACAAACAGACGGCTCGAACATTATTGTCCGTGCAAATGACATCATATAACGTTATGTATTTAACCGAATACATAAATATGCTTTCTCTTATGTTTACTCCGAAGCAAGTATACAGAACCTGACCATCGGAATGCTCTCAAATGGATTTAAGATTCGACAAAGACAAATATCGTTGACGATAACATAATNCAGAACCTGACCATCGGAATGCTCTCAAATGGATTTAAGATTCGACAAAGACAAATATCGTTGACGATAACATAATCTAATAAAAATCGTATTAAAAATGTAAAACGTTACCTACCTAATCGAAATTTAATACGAGTGATTCCATCAGTATGTACGTACTTAGCTTATTTGCATACAACCAAACGTGCGTGAATTGTTAGCATAGTGGAATAAGCGCGTCGCGCGGTTTTAAAGGTTTATTTTTTACGTGAATACAAAACTCCATCGGGTATATTTTTAAATTCTGTATGCGAATAATAACTTAGCAAGTTAAAAAGATAAACAACACTTTGCGAAGTGTATACTTTTTCCGTCAGTAAAAAATACTCTCATAGCCGTACACTCGTGACTTCGCCTTGTAATATTGAAATATTGCATCAACATTATTAATCATTGAAAGTATGTAGTGGTTAATAGTGAGGAAGAATTATTAAGATGTTCTAGTTAGTATTCAATCACTAGCAGCAGTTCTGCGAGCGGGGTTAATATTTACTAGAAATCATATTCTGCGCGACCACCGCGGGTGTCAAATGCTTATACATTACTGCTGCTGTGTAATATAAATATTGTATGCTGGTTCGTGTAGTGGCTGGAGAACCGACTAGTGCACCAGGCCTTGTAGAAGTTTGTACAGACAAGACCAAGTAGGCCACTAGGTAACGTAGCATATATGCTTTAGGCAATAGTTAGTGAAAAGTAAAAGAAAATCGATGGTACAGCGATCAGAGTCCTTCATGGAAATATAAATGTTCAAATACGGCAGAGTATGTGACATGTCTGAGCCCAGTGTTTTAAACAATTCAGAATGGCAGAGGAACTCACAGTAAGAGAAAGGAAAGGAAAAGATATTCAATAATCGAGAAAATATAAGTAGAATTATAAAAAAGGGTGTATGCCAAGATGAGTTATGTATATCATAAAACAGTTCGGGATTGGAAAGCAGGCAGAAATGAGATGGGGATAGGGAGTGGCTAGTGACTCCATTTAAATAGAAACAATCAAGCAAGTTGGGGTGTGTGATAAGTAGGGAGACCATAGCTTTAAAAAGGTCGGAACGGTAGGCAAAAGAGCATGTAAAATGTGGCGGTGGATATGATGTAAAGGAGTAAGGGTGTACTGTACAGAGTGTATTTCGAATGGAAAGCGGGGATTCTAAGGAAAGTAAAGCACGCGCGAAATATAAAGGCAGTTCCTGGAACAGTTAAGAAATTACCAGAATTGATTTAAAAAACGATAGTGTAGAGAAGGTTTAAGAGGCGAATAAAAATTGAATAATGAACATTACATATTTGATAGCAGGAAAAGGGTATGCAAAAAGCTTGTACAAATTTGTAACCGTTTAAGGATAGCAGGAATGTTTGTGACAGTGTATGAATATTGGAGCCTTGATATGTTGAGTGATGTGGAGTTAAACAATTGTATATACGTAAATATACAAATATCTAGGTACATAGTTATACGGGAATTTATATAGTACTCTGCTGGGTAAAAACGAATGGAAAATGGCTTGCGAATGCAGTATTCAATAAATTTATAAAAAAACTAAATTTAAAAAAGTAATATAGGACGGAATATAATATATTCATACCCAGTTTATACAATCGTCTACACGTGGCACAGGTAGGTTATATTTGACCAGTACTGTAAAATGCGAGTCTCAGTATCCAATGATCTTTCCTAAGGGTAGCTGATCCGTAAACCCTGCTACTGCTGTATGTTTTGGCTGGTTCTGACTAATGACCATCGAACACAAACAGCTTATCGGATAACTAAACGAGGGCATACACCGAGGAGTGCGATGGCATCATGCACTGTCCGTTGGCTCACAAGCCTGGTATCATATGAGCCTGGTGTATAACGTACGGCAAGTTTGCCATCTTCTACATGTTCTACATGCAGGAGGACATACTACTGCATTGCACGNCAGAACCTGACCATCGGAATGCTCTCAAATGGATTTAAGATTCGACAAAGACAAATATCGTTGACGATAACATAATATAATAAAAATCGTATTAAAAATGTAAAACGTTACCTACCTAATCGAAATTTAACACGAGTGATTCCATCAGTATGTACGTACTTAGCTTATTTGCATACAACCAAACGTGCGTGAATTGTTAGCATAGTGGAATAAGCGCGTCGCGCGGTTTTAAAGGTTTATTTTTTACGTGAATACAAAACTCCATCGGGTATATTTTTAAATTCTGTATGCGAATAATAACTTAGCAAGTTAAAAAGATAAACAACACTTTGCGAAGTGTATACTTTTTTCGTCAGTAAAAAATACTCTCATAGCCGTACACTCGTGACTTCGCCTTGTAATATTGAAATATTGCATCAACATTATTAATCATTGAAAGTATGTAGTGGTTAATAGTGAGGAAGAATTATTAAGATGTTCTAGTTAGTATTCAATCACTAGCAGCAGTTCTGCGAGCGGGGATAATATTTACTAGAAATCATATTCTGCGCGACCACCGCGGGTGTCAAATGCTTATACATTACTGCTGCTGTGTAATATAAATATTGTATGCTGGTTCGTGTAGTGGCTGGAGAACCGACTAGTGCACCAGGCCTTGTAGAAGTTTTTACAGACAAGACCAAGTACGCCACCAGGTAACGTAGCATATATGCTTTAGGCAATAGTTAGTGAAAAGTAAAAGAAAATCGATAGTTCAGCGACCAGAGTCCTTCGTGGAAATATAAATGTTCAAATACGGCAGAGTATGTGACATGTCTGAGCCCAGTGTTTTAAACAATTCAGAATGGCAGAGGAACTCACAGTTAGAGCAAGGAAAGGAAAAGATGTGCAATAATCGAGAAAATATAGGTAGAATTATAAAAAAGGGTGTATGGCAAGATGAGGTATGTATAACTTAAAACAGTTCGGGATTGGATGGAGATAGGGAGTGGCTAGTGACTCCATTTAAATAGAAACAATCAAGCAAGTAGAGGCGTGTGATAAGTAGGGAGACCATAGCTTTAAAAAGGTAGGAACGGTGGGCGAAAGAGCATGTAAAATGTGGCGGTGTATATGTCGTAAAGGAGTAAGAGTGTAGTGTACAGAGTGTATTTCGAATGGAAAGCGGAGATTATAAGGAAAGTAGAGAACGCGCGAAATGTAAAGGCAATTCCTGGAACAGTTTAGAAATTACCAGAATTGATTTAAAAAACGATAGTGTAGAGAAGGTTCAAGAGGGGAATAGAAATTTAATAATGATTAGATATTTGATAGCAGGAAAAGGTTTGCGAAAAGCTTGTACAAATCTGTAACCGTGTAAGGATAGCAGGAATGTCTGTGTCAGTGTGTGAATATTGGAGCGTTGATATGTGGAGTAATGTGGAGTTAAACAATTGTGTACACGTAAATATATATATATAGGTACATAGTTATACGGAAATTTATATAGTGCTCTGCTGGCCAAAAACGAATTGAAAATGTCTTGCGAATGCAGTATTCAAGAAATTTATAAAAAAACAAAATTTAAAAAAGGAGTATAGGACAGAATATAATATATTTATACCCTGTTAATACAATTGTCTACACGTGGCACAGGTAGGTTATATTTGACCGGCACTGTACAATGCGGGTCTCAGTATGCAATGAACTTTCCTAGGGGTAGCTCATCCGTAAACCCTGCCACTGCTCTATGTTTTGACTGGTTCTCACTAATGACCATCGAACACAAACAGTTTATCGGATAACTAAACGAGGGCATGTACCGAGGAGTGCGATGGCATCATGCACTGTCCGTTGGCACACAAGCCTGGTATCATACGAGCCAAGTCAAAAAGTGATCAGGTGTATAACGCACGGCCAATGTGCCATCTTCTACATGCAGGCAGGAGGACATGCCACTGCCCTGCACGGAGGATGAGGTCCTGGCCGCCTCATGTCTGCATGACGCAGTGGCGTTTCACATGCCCCCACCCAGGACATAGTGCCCCAGCCAGTAGCAGCATCTCCTGTCAACGACGGGTCTGCCCAGCTGCTGACCATCGTCCCCGCGCCCATGATGCCATCATCGTCAACACGAAGGCGTAAACGACGGTCCCGGAGGTCACCGCGTCACTTGTCTCGCTTCTGGTGCGGTGGGGACGTCCTCGAGTCGCCCACAGACGTC